>VZZY01001830.1:0-148282 GCA_013400335.1 Eurystomus gularis
TGGCCTCCTCTAGACCTGCTCCAGCAGGTAGGGTTTGGGAACTCTCATGGAAAATATACCCTACCCCCTAGTTGAGCGGCAGATTATATCTAAGATAGTGATGTCCTCATCATTTCCATCACGACTGAACTCCTCCTTGCTTTAGCTCACTTGTTCTCACTTTGATCCCGGGAAGGAAGGAGGGAAAGGAAAAAAAATATTAATTTTCCAGCTAAGGTTCAAATTTCCCAACATTTGTGTGTGCAAGAGAAGGGATTTGAAATTCATGCTTAAAATGCTTTATTTCATCATCCAAACCACAGGATCTCTTCCATTTATGCAGTTGCATGGCCCCATCCTCCATTGAAGGTGTGCAAGATAATCCGTGTAAGGGGGTTCATTAGAATGATATTTGGGGTTGAGGAACAGAGGCTTCTAACCCACCACAATGGTAGACACGATAAAACCTTTAGCATCTTGTTTAATCCACTCTGGAATATAGGAAAGATGTGATTACTCACTGAAAGTACCTAGATAGTCATATCTATACTAAGAAATATGAGCACCAACATACTCACACCTACATGTATCATTGGTACTAAGAAGAAAGTGCAACTATGCCAAATGGATTTACTGGTTCTTAGGTGGTGGAAGCTGCTGTGATTTAGCTTTAGTTTGGGCTGAAAAAGCAATTTTTAAAGGCAGGACATGTAGCGATGTTTAATTTTGTTGAAAATACCAAGTCAAGCAAGCTTTGCTGTTGGGCTTGTATGTAGATCTCTTCCCTAAAGCTGACCTGCCCAAATAGTTCACCATTTAAAATCCCATAAGCAGGAAGTAAAGTTTCTTAAGGGAAGACTAGAAGAATCCTGGACACTTTCAAGTTAGCGACAACGGAAAAAAAAAATAGATTCTTTTTTGTCCTAAAGATTTGTTAGGATCTGTTGGCTTTGGGAAATGGAAGCAGAGGAGGAGGAGGGCAGAGAGCAGATGGAGAGCTTGTCAATTCTGCTGCTGTAGGGAGAGTGAATGGTAGGAGAGAGCTTGGTCAGAGAAGGCATCCCACCACAACCCGTCCCATTTACTGAGCTTCTCCCTCAGCACCAACAACAAACTTCAATAGAGAGAACAGGCAGCAGACAATGACCGTGTTACTTCCTTAGGCTGTTTCTTCTGCTGCTTAGCTCTAGAGCTGACCCTGAGAAGTCTCTGTCCAAGGAATAATCCCACCAATTCAAAGCAAAACCACTCTAGGCAACTCTTTGCCTTGAACTCACACCAAGAGTCAGTTTGTTTTCCTGGTGCTGAGGAAGAAAATTGGAAAAGTGGAAGGGGATGCAGCACTAATTAACCTTGTCTGTGACGGAGAATTACTGCAATTATTTCGCACCACGACTCCAGAGAGTGGAGCAGTGGCTTTATACATAATGCGTCACCGTTGTTATGAACTGTAGTAGCCCCGGCATTGTGTGAGATAATTCCTCTACGTGGTGCGTGTAATGTGCTGAGAGGGAAAACCAGAGAGGGCACAGAGCATTGCAGCAGGGTTAGCAGAATACAAATTGCCTCTGCAAACTGCAAACTATTTTTAGTCAGGAGCTCCAAAGAGCAGCCGGGAGCCGTTCTCCAGGGAAGAGTCTGGCAGGGAAAAAAGTAACAAGCTGTTATGTTCACCCCCTGGCAAAAGTTGAAAAGTTGAGCAGTGGGAAGCAGCTTCCACTGGAAGTTGGGGACTTGCTCCAATCCAAAGGTTGTGCTCGTTTCTCTTCCTCCTTTTTCTGCCAGCAAAACATGCCAGGAGGTAAGTGGCAGCCAAGAGCTCTTTCCTTTATTGTGTGCAGACAAAGGGGTTTCTCCAGCTTGCTCTGATTTATCATCCAAAAAAAAAAGTGATAACAACCTTGGGATACTACCTGATGCCAAATGACTGGGAAGGGAGGGAACGTTGCCAACTCAGAGGACAAAGCTTGTATGTTTGCTCAAACCAACAGCACCGTCACAAAGGCTTGGGAATAAAAAGGTTTCAAAACGGTTTGATCTGCTCCAGGGACAGTTGTACGTGTAACCTCCCCTCTTCTTGTTTTGAAACCCTTACATGCTTAAGGATGACAGCTCAAGCACAGGCTGAAGTCACTATGCATGACCACTTGCTGTGCATCATTCTTCTTCACTCTGAGGGTGGTGAGACACTGGCACATTTTGCCCAGGGGGGTTGTGGATGCTCCATCCCTGGAGGTGTTCAAGGCCAGGTTGGATGGAGCCTTGAGCAACGTGGTCTAGTGGGAGGTGTCCCTGCCATGGCAGGGGGGTTGGAACTAGATGATCTCTGAGGTCCTTTCCTACCCAAACCATTCTAGGATTCTAGGATTCCAGGATTCTAGGATTCTATGACCTGGGCTTTAGCAACTGGCGATGTAGGCACCTTCAACCTAGAGCAAAAGCATGATGCTTATGCTCTCTTTACTTCCTAAAAGCCACTTGTGAATCCATGTTAGCTTGACCATGCAGCTGAGCCCTTGAAAATCTATGAAGAGAGTATTTGTTTTCCTTCGAAATGCTAAAATAGGTATTCATTTGAATTCTGCCTTATCCTAAGTGCCTTATCCTAAGTGCCTTATCCTAAGGCACTTTTAGTGCCTTAAGTTTTCCTTCTGCCTCCATTTCATTTCACCTTTTCAAGGTTCTGGTTACCATCCCCGCCTGCCCTGCTTTGAGATAAAGACCAACTTTAAAATTTTCTAAGTGCTAACTTAGAAAATAATTTTCCCTGCTTGACCAACCCACACTCGCTCAACATTTGATGCTGTCTTAGAAAACAGAGAAATGAGCAGGAACCTTGGTGCTAGAACAACCAACCTGAAGTCTCCTGAATTGGAGACAGCTTGAAGGAGGCCTTTGCAGAACTGTATTGAAAATTTTCCATTGTCTATGAGGAGTCTTTTTGTGTCAATCCTGTCCTTTACCAAAAGAGTGCTGCTCATTCTCCACATTGTATCTTGTCACTTTGGGACATGGTTTAGTGATCATGGCAGTCTAGGGGTGATGGCTGGACTTGAAGATCTTAAAGGTCTTTTCCAACCTTAATGATTCTAGGGAAACACTTATTCTGCCTTTGCATCCTTGTTCAGCAGTGAGTAATCTACTTTCCAAGCCAGGACATGTCAGTCATTTGAGGGACTAAGGAGCAAGCATAATGTGTAAGCTCTAGTGCTCTGAGATAGATTGGACCATTTTTCTCCCTCCCTCTACTCTGTCCTAGTGAGGCCACCTCTGGAGTATTGTGTCCAGTGCTGGGCTCCCCAGTTCAAGCGAGACAAGGAGCTACTGGAGAGAGTCCAGCAGGAGCTACAAAGATGCTGAGGGGACTGGAGCATCTCTGTGACATGGAAAGGCTGAGAGCCCTGGGGCTGTTGAGCCGGAGAAACCTGAGAGGGGATCTGACCAATGCTGATCAATAGCTAAAGGGCAGGTGTCAAGAGGATGGAGCCAGTCTCTTGTCAGTGGTGCCCAGTGACAGGACGAGGGGCAACAGGCACAGACTGGAACACAGGACTATCCATCTAAAGGTAAGGGGAAACTTCTTTCCTGTGAGGGTGCCAGAGCACTGTTCCAGGCTGCCCAGAGAAGTTGTGGAATCTTCTTCTCCGGAGAGATTCCAAACTTGCCTGGGCATGATCCTGGGCACCCTGCTCTGGGTGAACCTGGTCTGGCGGAGTGATTGGGCTAGATGATCTCCAGAGGTCCCTTCCAACCCGCACCATTCTGTGATTCTGTGATATTTACAAGACCCATAAAAGGTGCACCCTGTCCTCTGAGCTGAGCAAAGAAAATTCCTTCCTTCTAAAATATTCATGCCTGCTCTTTGGAACCAAGATGCAAAGACATAGAGAGGGTTTACACATAGACCTCATTGCCCAGCTAATGTTGTGGAGCCATAATGCCGAAGAATACATCTCCCCTGACTCAGTTCCATATAGTCTGGTCTGCCTTGCAGAGCAGAGACACACACACACACACTGCTCTCTAAGCTCCTTCGCTTGTCCCACCTTGCAGTGGAAGTTCCAGCTGTGAATTCCAGCTGTGCTCACATTTAGCAAACACTGACAGCAAATGCTTTTCCTCCAAAGTTGAAGTTCGAAAGGAAGATGAAAAAAAGAACCAAACTGGGGAAAGACAGAGCCCCACAATTCTATCACAGATAAATCCAAGCAGCTTTGGAGTGAGGACATCTGCTATGCAGAATAAAAGACAAAGGCAGTGCTGTAATTAGCAGTGAATGCTGGGACTTCTCCACTGAACTGATCAGGGTTTAGTCTTCCACTGTTTTAATATGCTATCAAATAGATAATATTGCACAAACACATTTATTTATTTATTAATAATTTGACTGTTTACTTTTCACCAGGAGGGAAGATGAAAGCCTCAGCTTTGCACATGCTGATGACCAAGTACTGCCAACCCCAGTAGAGAGGAAAATACATACTAAGACGAACTAGAGCTCATCCTAGAGTAGAAAAGTAATTTTCCTCCTTGAGGGCTCTGGTTCCTCAAAATACTCTCCAGGTATCTGAGCTACTGTGGTCTGTGTTTAGAGAATCTTCTAACGAGGATCACTCTTAGGGATTTAAATAACCAGATACCACCTTGTCCTGCTCAAGCCTTGAATTACTTGAAGGTCTGAGAATTCAGTATTGCTAACACTCTCAGAGGAGGGTTTTGGTAGAGTGAGTACTCCAGGATGCTGGCAAACTCTCCTTGACCCAATGTCTTCTCTTTTGATTCCCAGTGGAAGGCTGCTTAATGAAATGAGTGTTTGGCATGAGTCTGTTGACTGACTTTGCGCCTTTATGTGAAGATCACAGTGCTGCTGTCCCATGGATCAGTGATGCAATGGGAAAGGGTGAGAGAAAAATAAAATAGAAAGATAAAAGAAGAAAGAAGAAGCCAAGCTTGAGGCAGTTGACAACTTGACATGAGCTGTGCCTAGTGCAGGGTTATCGTTTCAGGCAGAATATCTAGAAGTGCTAGGAGAACAAAAATCAACATGAGTGAGTTTTGCAGATCCACTGATGGTGGAGAAAGAGCTGAAAGAAGAACTTGCTGGGTGGTGGGGAATTCTCAGATACATTTACACCTCTCCTTCCCCTTTCCCTATGACCCCCAGATCAGACTAGCCTCTTCTGCATTAACACTGGGAACAGCTTAGGTGTACTTTGCATTTGCTGCCATTAAAGTAATCGGTCTATCATCTAAACTCACAAATGGAATGGGAGAGGAGGAGCAAGGAGAACACGCGACCAGAAAATTAATTTGCACAAGACTTTGAGCAGCAAGAAAAGTTGCCTTGGAGCTGCTCATTAGCCAAACTGATGACAAAGCGAAAATAAAAAAGAAGGTAAGTTTTAAGGCAGCTTTCTAACCAAGGTACTCAAACATCCATTTCCATCTGCCCGGGATGAGCAACTTTGCATGAATTAGGCTCATGTGCACCATATGTCTATTTATTTCCATCTTTATCCTCTTTGCAAAGCTGTTTGAAGAAAACATGCCAAGTTAGTGCTTTAGAGGTTCAGCAAGATCAGTGCCTGGAACAAAAAAAAAGCAAAAAACATCCCCAACAACCCTCCTGAAACAAAACAAAAATAAACCCAAACTCCTGCCTAATCACTTTCACAACAGAATTAGCGTTATTTGTCTCCACTTTAGGTGCTTCTACTAATAAAGACAATAGTTGCAGCAAAGCAGGAGGTAATTAACAGCTAATATTCACTTTAACTGAGTTTAAATAAGGGTTAGAAATGCATCAGTTATCTTCAGGCATAAGAATATAAACCATAAAAAGAAGGGCTGGGTAAACCAGGTCACTTAGTCCTAAGTGGGCAGGCCTGAAGGCAAGAACGGCGGCTTCTGAGCTATTCATGACAATATTTGTTCTTTTCTTGAAGATTTCTGTTCCCTGGCTGGCGTCGGGCATAGAGACTACAGACTACTCTTGTAATCAGGACAGTTGTTTGGAGGGAGCTTTTAGGCATCAGACTGAAAGTTAAACAGAGCAAAAAACAAGCCCTTTGCAGTTAATTTATGCACACCGGAGTTTTGAAGGTGTGTCACACCTGGACCTTCTGCAAAGTCACAACTTTTGTTACGAATGAAATGGAAGAATCCACACTGGAGAGCCTCCTGAGCACCTGCTTTTGCAAGCTTGTGGATAAAAAAAAGAGTCCTTTATGAGTTTAAATGTGAGCTTTGTGCCATGAGAAGAAACAAGCTGGAAGCAGAGATCTCCTAGTTACTTAGAAAGCAGCTGCCCACAGGTAATATTTTGAGTCTGTGTTTTATTGCCTTATCTTCAAGGAAACTTCCCTAATACATTTTATTTTGGGGAGAAAAGCTAGAGAAGTGCTAATTGGCATGGATCAGAATTGTGCAATTGTTGCAGAAAAGAAACGAAGCTGGGAAAGGGTCTAGAGCACAAGTCTGGTGAGGAGCGGCTGAGAGACCTGGGGTTGTCCAGCCTGGAGAAAAGCAGGCTCAGAGGAGACCTTCTCGCCCTCCACAACTCCCTGGAAGGAGGTTGGAGCCAGGTGGGGATCAGTCTCTTCTCCTAAGGAACAAGTGATAAGAGAAGAGGAAATGACCTCAAGTTGCACCAGTGGAGGTTTAGGTTGAACATGAGGAAAAGCTTCTTCCCTGAAAGGGTTGTCAAGGCCTGGCCCAGGCTGCCCAGGGCAGTGGTGGAGTCCCCATCCCTGGAGGGATTTAAAAGCCATGTAGATGTGGTGCTGAGGGACATGGTTTAGTGGTGATCTGGCAGTGCTGGGTTAACAGTTGGACTGGATGATCTTAAGGGTCTCTTCCAACCAAGTGATGCTGTAATTCGATGATTTTCTGAATGGAAGTCCTATCTGAATTGGTTGGTCTCCATTGCTTGTTTCTAGATATAAAAATTTGTGTTCAGACAAACTAATCTATCTTGGAATTCATCAAGTTTCCAAAATAATTCAGAACTCTCTGTAGAATCACTCTGCCTTACTGAGAGGTAATAATTGTCTTCTAGAAATGTCAGCAGCAATGTTATTCTTATTCCCAAATCATTGATAACAATGTTGAATAGTTCTTGCAGAACCTGCTTCAGTGATGATTTGCCATTGACAAGCCCTTTCTGAGATTAGCCATTTTACCAGCTCTCAACTGATTTGATGTTTATATTGCTCTTTTAAACAAAAAAACAACCAACCAAATCAACCCAGACTTCTGGAAAGGAGTCAAACCCTTTAGAAAAGTCATAGATTGATGCAGTTACCAATATCACAGATCTTTGTTACCTCATCAGAAACATAATCAGCCTGACTTGACAAGGACATCTTCCATATAAGCACATTGACTGACATTAATTGTATTCTGACCCTCTGGTTCTTTATTGATTGCATCCAGAAACATCGTTTTCACTATTTAGTATGGAACTGATGTTTAGGCTTATCAGCTGGTAATTCCCATCACAAGCTGGTAATTACCATCCCATTTCTCCTGTCCCATATGACATCAGTTTGGGGCTTAATAGATCCTCTTGCGTGAACTGTGGTGCTCTGATGAGCTTTAGCAACTGTAAGATGTCTTTGGAAACCATCGCAAAGTTGTACTGCTGCCCAGGCAGTTTATCACTTGCATTGAATGGATCATCATCTTCTTTGGCTCCAAAACATCCCCTGGTAAAGACTGTTGCACTGTGTCCACCATAAATATTGCAACCTCCTTCTGCAAACGTGGAGACAGGAACCCCGGGGAACCAGCTTCCAAGAATTTGGGGAGAATAGGAGAGGGAACAGGACATTTCTGTTTTCCTTGTAAATGCAGAAGTATGTCAGAAGGTCAGAACACAACACACTGAAAGGAATGGGCTTTCCTAGGCTCTATCTAAGGTAATGGTTTTAAGCTAGACAAGGGTAGATTTAGGTTGGACGTTAGGAAAATGTTCTTTAATATTAGGGTGATTGGTCACTGGAACAGGTTACCCAGAGAGGTGGTGGAGGCACCATGTCCGGAGACATTCAAGGTCAGGCTTGATGGGGCTTTGAGCAATCTGACCTAGTTAGAGATGTCCCTGCTTATTGTAGGGTGGTAGGACTAGATGACCTTTAGAGGTCCCTTCCAACCCATCATTCAATGATTCTATGATTCTCTATCTGGGTGAGGAACGGGCTGGTTGAAATCAAAAGCCTTGGTGAAGAGGAGGGAGTGCTGAGCACCTACCTAGATATTCCCTCTGATTCCATGAAAGGTGGTATCTAGTCTGATTTGAGTATTTTCTTCTTGCTAACACTCCAGAAAAGCCCTTCCTTTGGGTTTCCCTGCATAATTCTCAAAGGATAAAGCTTGGATATTTGTATTTGGCTGTTCTGAACTTCTAGAGGTTCACAGCAACCAGAGCGTAGGCACTCCATGCAAGTGCATAAAGAAATGGAGGCACCTGCCTGCGTGCTTTGCATCACGTAGGAGACAGGAAGGAGTTTATCTTTCACTTCTGTAGGCAAAATGTAATATATTCACAAAAGACCTTGTGCAGGCAGGAACCTGAGCCTCTTGGCATGGGAATCTGGCAGGGCATAAGGAGAAAGAGGAGAAGTTCACAGATAACCTGTTACCTGACTACTGCCATGATTTTGAGCACAAATCAGACTGCAAAAAGAGAAGGCAATAGACAAAGTAAAGGGGCAGAGGCTCTATCACCAACGGTGGTTGCAAAAAGGAAATTTTAGAATTCGTTAACCAATTGCAGATCCCGGATGTCCAGAGTAGAGATGAACTTCACCTTCCTGTACAAAATGCCTTTGTCATCTTCTATTAACTCATCAGCAGATCAACTGTTATAGAGGACGGCCAGACCAAGGGATGACCAATGCTTGCTCCACCCAGGACTTGCACAAACTGCCCTAAACTGCGGTTTAATACCAGCCGAGTGCAGAAGGATGTGAAAGAGCATAGATCAGACGCTGGAATTTGCTGCAGGGGTTTGTTAACAGCACAGCTGGCCCACGAATGGGAACAAACCATCCTGGAAATGTCCACTGAATTATTTTCCACTTCATATAGCGGGAGGGTTTTTATCGCAGGGATGTGTGAGATGAGGGTTGATGTCAGGGGTGGCGTAACCCTGTAACGATCAGCTGTGTGCGAGAGGGAGCAGTGAAAAGAGAGCAACAATGGCAGAAATATGCAGTTGCGAATGCTGAGGCTGCGGCAGCAGGATCAGTGGAGGTTTATTTTGTCTTGTTTTATTTTGATTCATACAGTTAACCACTAACTCAGAATTAATTTCAGCGCATCACTGAAGTCTGGCTGCGTTTGCAGCTCGGTTTCTTGGCAAAATGAAGTGCATGAGATACACCTAGGGAGCTGTTTGCCTCAGTCCCTAGTACGTGTTCATCCTCTCTTCTGATCTCAGCTTTGTAAGAAGATCATAGACTCATTTAGGTTGGAAAAGACGTTTAAGAGCATCGACTCCAACCGTAAACCTAATCTTTTCTAGTTTGAAAAGAGGTTTGGGCCTTTAATGTCAGAGTTGCTTTGTGAAATACCTGTCTGAGCAGAGGAGAGTGATCATCTGCATTGCAGGAAGCCATGGGATGGAGGCTGAAGGCTGCAGAGAGAGCAGGAAGGAGCTTGCAAGGCAGAAGAGTTCGGTGGGAAACAGGTAAGGGGAAGTTTTGGATCATACTGTGCTGCAAATGGAGTGATGTGCTTCACTTGTAAGAGAGGCGCAGAAATATGTTTATTGCTTCGACCAGTCTCAAGATATTGCCAGTAGGCTGAATGCGAATCGGGGCTCTGGGAAGGCCTAGGGCAACCACTTCCCAATTATGCTGATTGTCACAAGCCCACTCTTCTGACAAGTTGGGACTTGGGTTCACTCCATGCCTGCATAAATAATTGATGGTAATACTTGACAACCTGCCGACTACACCAATTTGCCACAGATGGAGTGATGCGTTTCACTCATAAGAAAGAAGCAGCAATATGTTTATTGATGTAAAACAGTGATATAACGAAGTCCAATAGTAAATGTGATAGTGCTTTAACAAGATTTGACAGCAAGGTATGCTCGATAATTTATTGCAGAGAGCACAGGCTAAGTCAGACACATCCAGGAGACCCTCCCATCGAGTCACGGCATTCAGAGAGGCCCTCCTTGCTTTCTGAACTCCTACTCAGAGGCGTCTAGGAGTGGCTGGATCCAGTCCTAGTCCTGGACTTGGTCTTGGATGGTAGATTGACCATCACATGCTGTCCTGGCTGAGATGTGGCCAGATACCCTCTGTTCCCAGTAGATGGAGCACTAAGCTCAGCTTTTACGAAGAACGTCCGCTTTACAGGGCTCCAGTGGGCCCCTATCAATTATTTAAACGGTGGAGTACCTTAGGAAGTCGCTTGTCCCATTAAGCCTGGGTTTGAGATCACTTTTCAACAAGCCATTAGCTCTTGCTACCACCCCATTTGATGCAGGGTAGTATGGGGTGTGAAATTCCCATGTAATTCCTTCTTGTTTTGCCTAATCTTGCACTTTCTCACAGGAGAAGTGTGAGACATTGTCACTTTGGATGACATCAGGAGTGGGTAGATCTGAGAACTGAGACTTTAGTCTTTGCTCTGCATTTCACCCACCAGCTTTCAGACAGTCTCCATAAGCAAACCAGAAACTACTTCCACCCCTGTGAGGCTGTATCAATATCCCTCAGAGGATCTGGATGGCCCAATATAATCAACTTCCCCTTTAGGCCATAAAGTTTTCCCTTCATTGATATGTAGAGGTGGTGATTTGGCAAGATGATCTGCTTGTAGTTTCAAGCTGCTCTGTAAGTTTTTCTGTTATAGGCCACCCTTTACTCTGTGCAGCAAAATTAAAGTGCTTCTTTAGCCGTGTGGCCTAGGTTTTGCTGTAACTATTCTCCCGATTAATACCACCCAGGATTTAAGGTGATTTTCCCAATTTTAGTTAGCCCATCGATATTTTGACTGCACTTTGTGGCTGGTTGGTTATTCTTAGTGTGAGCTTTTACCCATCCCATCCTGAAAGGCCTTTTCCTGGCTATGTCTGGAAGTAATTGCCAGTCTTTGTTTCTCCAAACTGAGGATCTATTTACTTCCCAATTCAAGGTTTCCCACTGACACAGCCACTGTGTGGCACTGGCCCACGTGGCGTCAGAGTCTACAGAGATGATTTTTGCTCCATTCTGTACTGCCAAAACAACTGCTCTTACTTCTCTTACTTCTACGCTGCCTTCACCTTCTTCTATTACTCGTTCACTGGTGGTAATACCTAATGCGACAGTCTTATATTGCCATTTACCTTTCACTCTTCTTGCTGAAGCATCTGTTTAAACATGCTCCCCTCCACCGTGATCACATTTCTAGAACGCTTCAATCAATCTCAAGATATTGCCAGCAGGCTGACTGGGAATTGCAGGTCTGGGAAGGCCTAGGGCAACCACTTCCCAATTATGCTGATTGTCACAAGCCCACTCTTCTGACAAGTTGGGACTTGGGTTCACTCCATGCCTCCATAAATAATTGATGATGCTACTTGACATCCTGCTGACTACACCAATTTGTTGCAGACGGGGTAATGCCTGTCACTCGTAAGAGAGAAGCAGCAACATGTTTATTGATATAAACCAGTGATATAACGAAGTTCAACAGTAAATGTGACAGTGGTTTAACAAGATTCCACAGCAAGGTACGCTTGATTACTTAGTGCAGAGAGGACAGGGTAAGACAGACACATCCGGGAGACCCTCACATTGAGTCATGAGATTCAGAGAATCGTAGAATCATAGAATGTATTGGGTTGGAAGGGATATCTAAAGGTCATTTAGTCCTACCACCCTACTATAAGCAGGGATATCTCTACCTAGGTCAGGTTGCTCAGAGCCCCATCAAGCCTGACCTTGAATGTCTCCAGGGATGGGGCCTCCACCACCCCTCTGGGCAGCCTGTTCCAGTGACCAACCACCCTAATATTAAAGAACTTTTTCCTAATGTCCACCCTAAATCTACCCTTTTCTAGAGTAAAACCATTACCCCTTGGTCCTGTCATGACTAACCCTTGTGAACAAATCCTCCCCTCCCTTCTTATAGGCCCCTTTCAGGTATTGGAAGGTCACTATAAGGTCCCCCTGGGGCCTTCTCCAGGCTGAACAACCCCAACTCTCTCAGCCTGTCTTCATAGGACACATGCTCCAGCACCCCCTTGCTTTCTAAACCCCTACTCAGAGGAGTCTAGGTGCGGCTGGATCCAGTTCTAGTGCCAGACTTGGTCAATGGTTTATGTTAAAGGATTATAGGTGCTCAATTAATCTAAGTTCTAATCTTAGCAGAGCTTACAAAGTTTAGCAAGCTGTTAGTCACATACCGAGGATCTGTTGTGGTAAGAAATGTCTCAGTATTGAGGAATAAGGAATCTCTGCAGCATGCATATACTTGAGAGTTGTCCCTGCTCAGGGGGACATCCTGTCACGCAGCTCCCTGCTGTGCAGGAGTGCTCAAGGGGCTCTTGGGCCGCTCAGTCTTTATGGGGGAAGATGATTACTCATAGCCACATTTTCATACCAACTACAGGTGGTAAGTTTCTTCTTAACTTGGCTCGAGGCAGAGTTTGACCAGAACTGTGGTTAGGAGGTGCGTTGCTCAAATTAGCCCTTGGCTATTTGTTATTGGTATTGTATCCACTTTGAATCTTCAGGATCAGATACATCCATTATGACCACCACTGGTGGTTGCCAATTGAGCAGGGTTATGGGAAATAAAAGCCAGGCTGGGGGGGGGGAGGAGCCCACTATCGCATATTGGACTGAGGAAATTATGGGATGACCTCAAAGGAGTAAAATCCTAAGCTCTGCTACGCAAGATGTAACTCTGGTTGTATGGGATGACGGCAGGGACCTGCAGGACATGGTTATACCTTTAACAAATTTCCTTGCCCAACTCCTCTCTGGATCCTGGTCCCAGATCTTCCATGTGTCATTAACACTAGCTCACTTCCAAGATCTCTTTTTGAGAGCAGGATCTGACAGTCCCTCCAGCACTTTCCCAGCTGCAGTGCGCCGCTGACAGCTGATGTTTTCCAAGCAGCTGAAATTTCCCTTCTAGTTTTCTCATTTTTTTTTTTTTCCTTCTCCAACAGTGCACGCAGGTCAAACTGGGAATTGCTCATTATCATAAATAGTCTCAAGATGGTGTGAAGGTCAAAAGAATCCCTCTCTCCCCTCTGCTAAGTGCTGTGATGAGGGCATCCATCCACACACACGCACAAGCCCATGCACACACAGCCTGTGCTGGCTCTGTACATACCTGCAGCACGTCTTACACATGCTCATCGCTTGCTCTACACCAACATGCTGCTTCCAGCGCAGATGCAGACACCTGAATCAGACCCACAGAAACACGCGAGCGAACCCACCGGCTGCCTACTGCACGTCAAAGGTTTGCAGGCACAGCCGTCCACGTGTCTGCAGCTCTCCACGCACACATGGACCACCGTCTCTACACACACACACACATGTGCAGGCTTCCACCTCCCCCTCACAGGCTGGAACAAGTCAGCCTGGCTTACGGCACTCACATGTACACAGACGGTTGGTGCTTGCAGCATGCCTACAGCCTCTTATGGACAGAAATATCCCTCTTTCCTCAAAACATCCACACCTTTCCTTAAAGCCATACGCACTGGGCTTAGGCACGCACCGATGCAGGTCTCTGAGCACTCTCCTTTTCAGTGTTATGAGTGTACGCAGGCACCCAGTTTATCATGTGCACACACAGGGCTTGCGATATCCATGCAGCTCCCTGGATATACACAGGCAACCACCAGTTTCATAGAATCATAGAATGGTTTGGGTTGGAAGGGACCTTGAAGATCATCTAGTTCCAACCCCCATACCATGGCAGGGACACCTCCCACTAGACAAGGTTGCTCAAAGCCCCATCCAATCTGGCCTTGAACACCTCCAGGGATGGAACATCCACAGCCCCCCTGGGCAACCTGTGCCAGGGTCTCACCAACCTCAGAGTGAAGAATTTTCTTCTGATTTCCAATCTAAATCTACCCTCTTCCAGTCTGAACCCATTACCCTTTGTCCTATCACTACTACACTTTACATCCTTATGTTTCATTTTGCTTTTCATCTGCAATATATTTTTAATATAGATATTACACTATTTTTTGAAGTAGCATTAACTCTTCCCACAAACCTTGCCTGGTTTTATGTGCAGAAGCACACAGACAACACACAGGCAGGTAGAATCATATAATTATTTTGCTTGGAAGTAAACTTTAAGACCATCAAGTCACACTGTTAACCCAGCACTGCCAAGTCAACCACTAAGCCATGTCCCTCAGCACCACACCTACGCAGCTTTTAAACCCCTCCAGGGATGGGAACTCCACCTCTTCCCTGGGCAGCCTGTTCCAGAGCTTGACAACCCTTTCTGGGAATAAATTTTTCCTAATATCCAACCTAAAGATCCCCCAAGACATGCTCTCTAGGCATCCCCACACAACACTGCACACATCCTGATGCATCTGTGAGGAGAAATCAATTTTCTGGTGGTTTCCTGTGGTGCCTGTCACTCCCTCAGCTTAATTAAACAAGAAAAATCCATGGTTCACATCTCATCTATCAGCCTAAGGACAGAGAGACTGAACTGTCACTTCCCACGCCTCCGTCCTGTGGTTCAGAGAGGGCTGGAGGGATAAACTGCTCTGTGGTGACATCCTCATTTGGACATATATGAGGTCCCACCGCACCCCGATGAAGAATATTCCCTGCTTCTTTCTATGTCTCTGCCATTCTCTTCCTTTTTTTTCCTGGATTTATATTGGCTCCCATCTGTGTTTCTTAAATGGATTGTTTTTCTCTCTCACACATTTCAGGCACAGATACAGCTTGTTTGTCATCTGACCTGCTTCCCGTCTTGGTTTCCAGCATCCCTAACATATGTTAATATTAAGGATGTCAGGAGATATGGAAAGGTTGGACAATCTTCCGCTCGCCATAGTGTTCCCATCAATTTTCCAACTTCAGAGACTTCAGAGCGTGGAGTTTTGTGATCATACAGAACTCAATGGAGAATCAAACAGAATCTCAAATCCAGGCTTGTCTAGAGAAGCACTTGAGCAGAGCATATGGTTCAACACTCACCCCAGTCCTGCACTATGGTGTACCTAAGATCTGTCCATGGTCTGGTGAGGAGAACTCCATCGCCAGCTTTGGGCAGATGTCCCTCACTTGTCTCTTCATATGCAATCGTCTGTCTTCAGGCAGGTAAATAAAATTAGCCAGAATTTCTTGCCTACTTTGAAGGTGAGACATCATTGCTCCACCTACATAACTAACCTCCTCACCCTCCTCACTTGGGATATAAGGTGGCTTTTCCCATTCTGCTTATTTCCTGGACCACAATCACCCACAATCAGTTGTTGGACAGAGAGTGAAAATTTTATCTGTGCAAAGGAATGAGCCCTTCAGTGGGTAGCAAGTCTATGTGGTTAGGAAGTATGTGAGTCATAATACTCCGAGATGTAAGCTCATTTCAAGCCTCTTTTTCATCTCTGAGGAGAGGATCAGTTAAGACATGCCAATGGAGTTAAGGAGCCTCAGGAGACCTAGCTCTCTACAACTCCCTGAAAGGACATGGGAGCAAGGTGGTGGTCAGTCTCTTCTCCCAAGTATCAAGCAATAGGACGAGAGGCAATGGCCTCAAGTTGCACCAGGGGACATTTAGGTTGGACATGAGGAATAATTTCTTCTCTGAAGGGGTTGTCAAGGCCCAGCCCGGGCTGCCCAGGGCAGTGGTGGAGTCCCCATCCCTGGAGGTGTTTCAAAGCCGTGGAGATGTGGTGCTGAGGACATGGTTTAGTGGTGACCTGGCAGTGTGGGGTTAATGGTTGGACTTGATGAACTTAAGGGTCTTTTCCAACGAAAATGATTCCATGATTCTCCAATTCTATAACTGGGTGACCACAGACCAAGCAGCAGTACATGGGAGGGCATGTAGGGTGCTAGGATAGCTTGGCATAGAGCTTATTGGAGAAGATGACAGCAAGCAGCAGCTAGAGGACAAGGCTGGTAGTGAGGTCCATTAGGTACACACCTTCCCTTCCCTCCTCTGCCCCTGATATACCCTACAGTGTTTGTGTCTCCAGATCCCATGCAGGAGGGATGCTGGCTAGCTGCCATGCTCCACTGGAGGTGGCTGTGAAAGGTTTGACAATGAGAGTGAGAAGTAAGAGGGTAAGACAAGATGGAAAGCTTATCATGCCTACCTAAGACTGGATAGGAACCATCTTTTGAGATGTGAGAATTTTCATAGGTCATTTCTTTTGCTGACCACCAGAGCTGGCTAAAGATGACTTGACCTTCTAGCTGGCTTCTCTGCTGACACATTTCTCTCTGCTCTCACTCCGAATGCCCAGGTGATGACAAATACCGGAACTTAGCAACCAAGGACAATTCAGCGGAGTCTGGGTACCCTGGGAGAAGAAGGGAGGGACTGGTCACACCTCACCTGGGCAGCCCCAGGAGGAGAAAAGTTGCGTCACTTGTACCGAAATGCATCACACAGCAGCAAAGGGAGAGCCAAACAAGCAGGCAGCCTAAGGCCAAAACGTGCAATCAGATGGGAGGACAATGTAGCAGGGAACGAGAGAGAGGAGGAGTGAAGGATCAGAGTCATTTTTGGAGAGATATGGAAAAGCAAGAGAAGGATTGTAAAGAAACCTTATCTCCTTCCTGCCTGTTCTCTCACTGCCTTCGGGATTATGCAAATGAATCATTCAAGTAGATTTCCCTGGTAATTAAAAACTCTGCTCTTTTTAATTAAACTTTCCCTCCAGACTGAGGAGGTTTTTTTTGTTTTTTGTTTCCCTAGAGAAACTAATCTTTACAAGGCTTGCTTTTTTTTTCTCCTCCTCTCTTCTCTTCCTCTTTCTCTTTCTTTCTCTTCTCCTTCAAAATTGTCAAGGCCCACCATGAACTGACTCGAACACTGAGTTAAATGAGAACTTGCTGCAAAAGGCAGGAGAGGAAAACTTTGAATCTAGGTTGAGGCAGGAAGTGGGAGTTGGACTTAGGAGCGTGGGAATGAGTTTAAGGGCTCATGCAGAGGAGCAAAAAGAAAATATGAGAGGAAAACCAAAGAAAGGTAAGATGGGGAAAAAAAAATTACAAGTTTAAGTGATTTTAGCTCCTGAGATTTGACTGGTAGGAGGTTTGCAAGTGGATATAATTAGCAACGTATCTATAATGAACTCAAAGTGCCTGAATGTTTAACGGTGGGTCATGAGAAATGGACAGGGTTAAACTAGATGAACAATTATTGCATATCATCACCTCGTAGACTTTTTTAGATGCACGTATTCCCAGCAGCTGATGGAGACAGGGTGTGCATCAGATAGACTCACATTTAATCCTGCATGTGTGTTCTCCCTCATCAATATTAGGATTAGAGGGGGTGTTTCAAAGTAAGACATGGGTGCCTGTGCTGTTGTCGCTATCACTGTCATGTCCTATCACTGTGAGGGACTTTTTCTCCTTCCCTTCTCTGGAGTAGACTCCTTGGAATCTGGAAGTGTGGAGAAAGAGAACAGAAGAAGAAAAGCAAAAAAAAAAAAACCAGTGTTTCCACCTGCCAAGTGTGGAAGCACATCTGCTTGGCCACCTTGGCCAAGTAGTGGCCAAAGGTTGAGTGATTACCCCTCTGAGCCCTCCTGGCCCTGGAACATTCAGAACAGGGTTCCTGCTCAGTGTCATTTGCTACTTGAAGAGCAGATCATAATTGTTAACCCACCCGCCTTCTCTCAGCTGGTGTTGGTAGCCTGAGTTTCTATAGAAATTTAGAGAAGGCCCTCTGCGACCCTATCAACAGAGGTCTTGAGAAGTTATCCACTTCTTCAGCTTGGTCCCAAAGCTGATCATACTCTACAATTTCCAGGGAAGGGACCCACCCTAGACAATCTCAGACCTGTTCCCTGAATCAGTGATGGGTGAGCTTTGACTCCACACTAGGCTGAGCTCATTGGGAAGGGAATAAACTCAGACTTTGTAAAAATATTCTCATTTGTATTTGCCACCAGGAGTCATCTGAACCATTCAAGCCCCGTGTGGATCTGATGTCAAGACCTTCAAGCGTGAAGACTACTTACTTTGCAGCCTATAGTGCTGGACTTCAGAGCCAGGTTTTGCAACAGGCTCCTTGTACCTGCAGTCAATGAAGAGGAGTTCAATAGTCAGTGGTGTTCAGGGTTTGTCATATCTCAGCCTGAGTTAGATTCCTGCCTTTGGTAGATGGACAACATGCTGAATTTCACTGACGTTTGCTGGCGAAATCTTAGCCTGTAGAAGACAGATGGGTCAGGTGGAGACATGGACTTTGTAGCCACTTGAGCTGGGGTGAGATAAACTCAGGCCTTAATCAAACCAGGTGGGCTCTTTACAGTTCTATGCATGGAGAAATAAATGTACATCCAGAAGGGAAAAGCAGGAGGTGCCTGCTCCTCCCCACTCATCACAGAGGGCATAGGTGATAGATGTGCCTGAAGTCCTCTACTTTTTCCTCAGCTGAGCCACAGAGAAGAATTCCGCCTGAAAGCGAACTTCCCAACATGCTTCATCTTGCTATGGCTTGCTGGTTGTCCCCACGGCTGCAAAATAGCATCGAAGGAGTGGGGTAAATGCACTGCTGACTAACCTAGACTGAGCCCTGTACTGCCATAACTCAGCTGGACGTATAATTGCTCTCCACACAAATTACTGAAGCACAAGTCACCTCCACAAATCTCTCTGCACCCCCAGCAGCTAGCACATGGGGCAGGTTGGGGTCCTGGATGGCTGCTGACTCAAGGCAAGACCGTCAACAAGGCAAGACCTTCTTGCAAATGTACTGAACTCTGCTCTCCTCTTGGAAATTACAGCCTCTCACCGGTGCAGAAGGAAGATCTATTGGTGACTAACCCCAGCCGAGTGTCCCCTAAGGAAAATACAGTGCTTCCATCTACTGCCTCTTTAAATCTGCATCCTCTGCCCATTGCAGGGAGATATTTTTAGCTCTGATGCTTTATCTTCACAACATAAAGTCTCCTGTTTTTTAAGTGCTGAGCATTCTTCAAAGGTTTTTGTTGTGGGTTCTTTTCTTTTTTTGTAAGGATTTAAAAATCATTATTAATTTACTTTTAAGCGATACCTCACACACACAGATGTATATCAGGGTTTTTTGTAAATGTACGCAGACGTGATGTGAAGTGGCAGACAGAATAAGTCCAGAGGGGATGGATTGTCAGAGAGCTGATGATGCTTTTTTTGGCAGGCGTTAGATGCAGCTATTAGACACATGTGGAACATATCACATGTAGAGAATCAAAAGCAGTGCTCCATGAAGAAAACGTTTTTGAGGATCAATGTTGAGCTGTTCAGATCATTTTTTTCACTATTTCTTTTTGCTCCAGCCCTTTTTGAGGCATATGTAGCGACCGTGTAGAGCGAACACAGCTCCTTGTCCTATGCCTGCTTGGCTCTTTACCTCCTTGTGGTTTTCTTTTTCTGTAGATGAAACCAATAAGATGATGCTTCAAAAGACCTCTACTAATGGCTACTTTATCATGCCTACAACATGCTCAGTCTCAAAGCAGATCAAGTTTGATGTAGCACAATGTCCATCACTGATATATGGAAGTTTCTTGTGCCCATTTTAATCTGAGATCTCCCAGCTGTGGTATAAAATAATAGAATCATTAAGGCTGGAAAAGACCTCTAAGATCATCAAGTCCAACCATCAGCCCAACACTACCATGACCACTAAACCATGTCCAGAGGTGACATGGTTTGTCACTTGTTGATAGGATGGATTATCAATCAGTTTCTAAAAGTCTGGAGTTAAATTTTAAGAAACCAAAGGGAAGCGGTGTGATGTTACAGTGAGGTTATAATCTTTTTAGTGTGCTGCAGAAATTCTTCTGCAGGCTTCAAGGAGAAGAGGAACTCTACTCTAGCTTAAGCCAAACAATTGAAAGAACAACATTTTCAGCAACCAATGCCAGGTATTCACAGATTTCTTTACAACGTTGAAAACGACAGGACATTTCTGTACTTCATCTGAAATTGCCTGCTTGAAATGCATCCCTTTCTTTTTTCTGAAAAAATATAGTTTAGGATTTGAAAAAAATAACAACCAACAAAACAACAAAAAACCCCCAAAAGCAAAACAGTGTGTTCTGATGTGTCTGAAAGAAGCCCTTCCTTTCAGCCAAGGTTATCTGTTCTAATGTCTTTGTGTGAAGTTATCGGCATTTCAGGAATTACTCAATGTCAGATTTGAGAAATTCAGTAAGTGCTGGAATTTCACTTGAATCAGAAAGTTTGGTCCACTTTTAACTAAACCCCTTACCAATTGCTAGCTTTACTTCCACCCACATCAGTGTAGAAATGGCATTTTCCTTTTGAAGAAACTTTCCTTGGAGTGACGTTGGTGATCTCATGTTGCCTCCCTGAGCCCTGACCCCAAGAAAAATGTTTCCCCTTCCTATTGTTCTGTCCTCTCTTGATTAAGTCTTGTACTTCATGTTCCCTGGTATGTGCCTACTACCTTCATGAGAAATTAACTGGCATAATTTATTCATTTACATTCAGTCGTTGTACTGTAGACAGGAGAGGTTGACAAATGGGTTCACACTGGCTGGTTAAACGCAGCACAGCAATGGGCAACCCTCAGAAGAGGATATTTTGCCAAGGGATGAGAAGGGATGAAATCCAAGACAAGAATCTCCTTCAAAAAGAGCAGAAACCCCTGTCCAAGTGTCTGCTCATGTCAGTAAACGACAAAATAAATTATTCTCCATGCAAAGCAGACAGAAAGTAGTTTTTCCTCCACCTCTTTGCCAAGAATGAATCCTGGCTTTCCCCTGTAAGAGCGGCTGACACTTAGGAAGTGGTGAATGTAATCATGTTCTCTTTAATAAGGTCACTGCCTCTTTCTGAAGATCATGGCATGCCACTATCAGCTTTGATGATGGCAGTAAAAGCGGAGCTGATTAGTTTGTGAGATCTTTCCCTTCCAAACCTGTAACTCTGCCTTTCGATCCCATGAATGATTTAGGATTCTTGGATTTTAATTTTACCTTTTTTTTTTTTCTTTTTCTTCCCCAGTTTAAAGATTCAGGACCAATGGCAGAGACTAATAATCGTCTGATTAATCTCACAGAAAATCAAGAGATTTACATTTTCTCTTAAGATCTGTAGACTGTGACTGAGCCAGAACCCAGATGCTAGCAAGGTGCTGGCTTAGAAACTCAGACAAAAGAGGGGCTACAATTTCCAGTGTGATCTCCAGGATTTGGGTCCCAGAGGAGTCCCCTCTGACTGCTGAACTGTAGCTTTAATATTTTTTTGGCTTCTTTCCCCTGATACAACGAAGTGGGGGCATTTGTGGGGAGGTAGAAGATATCTAGCGCCCAATCTCACAAAAACTGGGTGTCTGTATCAGCATATTGGATGAGGACAAAGGATCAGCTTGCTTTAGATTTGAAAACAAAGATGATCAGAGGATAGAACACCTCCCCTTTGAGGACAGGCTGAGAGCTGGGGTTGTTCAGCCTGGAGAAGAGAAGACTCTGGGAAGACCTTATTGCAGCCTTCCAGTACTTAGAGAGGGTCTACAGGAAAGATGGGGAGGGACTCTTGGTCAGGGAGTGTAGTGATAGGACGAGGAGTAACAGTTTTAAACTGAAAGAGCGTAGATTTAGATTAGGAATTAGGAAGAAATTCTTTACTGTGAGGGTGGTAAGACACTGGCATAGGTTTCTCACAGAGGTTGTGGATGTCCTGTCCCTGGAAGTGTTCAAGGCCAGGCTGGATGGGGCTTTGAGCAACCTGGTCTGGTGGGAGGCATCCCTGCCTATGGCAGGGGGTTGGGACTAAATGATCCTTCCAGATCCTTCCAGTTCCATTCTTTGATTCTATGATTACCAGAATAGCTCTATTTTCTCATAAGTTACAAGAAAGCTACCATTTTGCTTCATGTGGATAACTCAGGACTGTATGACGGACTTTTCCTACACAGCATTGTGCTTAGTTCCTTTCCTTGAAGCTTCTCCTCTTGCTCCAGCATGTATCTATCCATTGGCACACAGCTTATGGGCACTCAAATCTCTTTCCTGTAGCTATGACTTCTCGAGGTTAATGACATCTGGTCCTCTTGTGCTGCTTTCTAACACCTTCAACTCTGGGATTCCCACTGGTGTGATACAAACTATAAATCGGCGTACTTGGATATTTTTTATGTTATTCTGCTGAACTTTTATCATCTTTAATTCCATGTGGTTACCCCTGGTTACATAAATAATACTTTTTTTTTTTTTTTTTCAACTAGAAATGCCAAGTATTTCTATTAATAAATCTTCTTCTGTTCCTCTTGGGGGAAACCAAACAGATGGGATTTATTTTTTAATCATTAAAATGTTATCGAATTTTCATAACAAATAATTGCTTCGTTTTTAAACAGTGTTGGAGCAAAAAGCAGGTACTCAGAAGTTATATCTGCCAAACAGAACTACAGGACGTTAAGTCCTGATGTACTTGCAGGGTCACACTCCAGACACACATTACTTAAACCAGTGAGTCCTGGGGGTACTTTCAAGATACTAGACTAGAAGCATTTGAGCTTGGAAAATGAGAATAAGAGGAGGGCCAGGAAGCCTCATTCTGTTCCATGATAAATACTGACACTTCATTTTTCTTTTCTAAAAGCATACTCTAGAAATCAATGGGCTTAACCTCCCAGCTATGAACTTCTACAAGGTGGCAAAAACCGTGACTGCAGATTCCAGCTTCTCCCAGGGACTAAAAAAAAGGTGGAAGCTGAGAAACTGCCCTTGATAATGGCTGGGACCAAAATCTGATGGAATGGAATGAAAGAAGAATATGCCTTGCCTTGAAGGACCTCGGTGGAGGGAGGTAAGAGGACCCCAATCCCTTGTCTTCCACAAGAAGTTATGTTGCAAAAGGAAGCACAATCCTGTCACTTGTGCCAACATCCTCTGCCTCTCCAGTCCTGAGAGACACCTAGTTGATGGAGTTTCTAACAGGACAGTGGCATACCTTGGGATTACAGTGAAATATCTGGGGGAGTTTCTGGGAATTCCTTGGTTCATGTTACCCGAAGAGGAATTAGAATAATGAAGACCATTTGGCCTCTTGAAATAAGCCCTGGCAAAATGGTCCTTGGAGTGGAGTATGCACATAGGAACCCTCCGAGTGACTGCACAGAAGGCATTTCTAGTAGCTAAGCATCCTTGGCAGTAAGTTTTACTAGGTGACAGAACTGCCATTGGGACCTCAAACACAAGCCCTTTGATTGAGGGTGAAACTCATCCCACTTGGAAACAGCATCTATGTTATATTAACCATGCTGATGCAAGTCATCTGTGAGATATACATTGCAGATCACCCCAGGAACTGTAGTACATTTGGGCTAGATTTTCTTTACATACACATATAAAAATAGTGCTTTCCTTTCCCTTTCCCTTTCCCTTTCCCTTTCCCTTTCCCTTTCCCTTTCCCTTTTCCTTTTCCTTTTCCTTTCTCCTTTCTTCTTTCTCGTCCTTGTCCTTGTCCTTCTCCGCCTCCTCCTTCCCCATCTCCTTCTCCTTCTCCTTCTCCGTCTCCTTCTTTCTCCTTCTCCTTCTCCTTCTCCTTCTCCTTCTCCTTCTCCTTCTCCTTCTCCTTCTCCTTCTCCTTCCTTGGCTTCCTGTCCCAGCATGAGCTTAAAGGGGAATTGACTACAGGGGTTTTTTTTTCTCTCTTGTCACTAATCCTTTATGTCTAGAAACAAAGGATTTCTCTGGAATTAATATTCATCCATAAACCTTTCTTCAACAATAGCTAGGAGAGGGTGACAACTGCTTCAGCACCGACTGAGGCCACGGTCACGCTATACAGAGAGATGTTTCAAAGTGGTATGTAAACCTTGCTAAATTTTTGACTGAATTCAGGTTTTAGTTGGAATTACTGGGAAGGAACGGATTCAGGAAAGGGGGGTTCAGCTATTTTCTACTTGTACCTGGTCTACATTTTATTTGGACAGCATTAGCTCTGCTGAAGACACGGGCTGAATTCAGCAGCTACTTTAAATCTCTAGGCCTCATTTTTTGAAAGGCTTCTGTCCAGGCCTCATTTTTCTCCCTAAAAAAGGGGACTTGCCCCTGTACAGTTGTGCTGGTTTCTCTGCTGCAAATGTGTTTTTCTTGGCATTGGGTCTGATACTAATAACTCAGAGCTGGACTCTTCTCCCTGAGTTCAAACAGTCACTGCTTAAATGATGGCTGCTGTTGGCTCTGATATCACGTGCCCCACAGGTAAGGGATGGATAAAAACACAGTGAGGCTCGATGAATCCCTGACTTTTACAGAGGAAGCCATTAGAAGAGAGGTAGAAGATGCCTTTCTTCACTACAGGCAGCAAGGCTTTGCTCATTGCACAAGCTCTGGCTGAACCAATGAATAAAACAGTCAGAAGTCAATTAACTCGCGACCGAAAGCCCTGCCGTGACTTGTCCTTGCAGTGAGTCTGACTTTGGCTGTCTCTGGGCTGTTCTGAAGAGCCATGCAATTTTGTCCGAGAAAAACAGCCGCACACTCACATGGCAGACTAATTGAGATGGCAGTCGGTAAATCTGGTCCGTGGGGATATCACGTCTGCTCGTGTTCGTACATGAAAGGATCCTCCCAGTTCAGTCTCTCAGACTCCATTCCCATCTGTGTCCTGCCAATCAGCGGGGTGGGCACTACCCCAAACAGATGCTGCTGGGCACTGGGGTGCCCGTCCTCTGCAGAATTAGTGACAGAGCTGTCCTAGAAAGCTAATGTATTAATAGTGTCTTCTCTAGCAGAATTTAGGGAGGAATTTGGTCTGTGCTGTCAGAGCAGGGTGCAGTATCAGTAAAGCACAGATGATGGCAGCAAAGTATAAAGCCAAGGCGGCTGGGAAAATATCAATTACATTTAATGAGGAGCAGAGAAACTTATAAATAAGTTTCTGGGAAGCTATCTTTGGGGTCTCTGGTGACTAGAAATGAAGCATTTTTAATACACCTTCCTGCAGGACAACAACATTCCCCTTCATTACGGCAGCACCTGCTAGAAAAATATTTGCTCATAACAGTGGCTCACAGTGGACACAGCAGACAGAGGGCTAATTGGTCCCATGCTAATTAATACAGGTACGACACGGTCCCTGTGAAACTCACTGTCGCTTTCTTTTCTGTTGTCAGAAGCTTATGACTTTCAAAACCATCTTCCCTTCAGAGGAGCTACAGCTTTGAGAATGCATCTAAGATCACTGCGAATATTTTTATTCCTGGACAATGGAATACATTGGTGTGATTTCTTGCTCGGGTTATTTTTCCCTAGTTGCCCTGCACCATTAGTGTATTTTTAATCGTGGTGAGCCGCCTGCTCCACAGGTATTGCTGTGCTTGCTCAAGCACCTGAGCAAAGATGCACATGGCTGTTTACACAGAGAAGCTTCCTTCTTCTGCACCACTGAGAGGCAGTCTCTTGTAACCTTTGCATCACTTAGAAGAGCTACTGAAGGATCACTTTGCTGTCTTCTCCCTTAGAGGCAATGCTTGACTGATATACTGCCACGATTTTGGTCTGTGCCAGCTATGGTTTAGTTCCCCACGTTCCCAGGGTCCATACTTAATAGGTGGATAAGAATACTTCCTTTTTCTCCTAAGACTTTATCATCCCTTTTTCACTTGTGGAGTGGTTCATTAAGCAGCCCTGTGGCTGGACCTTGTTGCCTTCATACCAGAGTGGAGAGAGTGCTCTTTGCAGAGACTTCAAGAGCTCTCAAGCTGCACCAGGTTGGATATTAGGAACAATTTCTTCCCTGAAGGGATCCTCAAACCGTGGAACAGGCTGCCCAGGGAAGTGGTGAAGTCCCCATCCCTGGAGGGATTTAAAAGATGTGTAGATGTGGTGCTGAGGGACCTGGTTTAGTGATGGACTTGGCAGTGATGGATTAACAATTGGACTTTATGATCTCTTGATTAGTTGGACATGAAAGGTGTCCTCCGAGCAAAATGATTCTATGGTTCTATGGGTTAACTCTGTTTCTCCGGTTGCAGAGCTCGGCCATGGGGACAGGTTTCCAGACATGCAGACTCTTTTAAAGCAGTCAGTCCTTGGTGGAAATGTAGTCCTGTGGCTCAGCAGTCAGCACCAGCTTTCCCAGTTCCACTCACAAATGTAATAAGCAGCCCTGGAGCTGTCAAGTCACTTTGCATCTAGATGATGTGGGATCATCCGAAAGCTTGCTCACTGCCTGGCAACTGTAATAGGTGTTAAGAGCTGCAGTGAAAGGGCCGCTTAAGTTGACAAGTAACAACATACCCTGGCCTTTCTGTGTCTGTCACCGTCTGAATAAAACATTTTGTCAACAGCAGGATATTTTAACATATCTCTTGTATCACCTGGGGAAAGGCCAGGAGCCAGTGAACCTCCTGCTGGAGCAGGGGCTGTATCAGCCTTGATTTTGCCAAGGTAGGGAAAGATCTGAATCACCTCAGGAAAAAAAAGAGGGTGAACAGATCAGTTAAAGCCTTTGTCAAAATAGAAAAGTTATGTTTATATAGGCTGGACAGTAAAAGTCACCAGGCTGCTTCCAGGAGATGAGTAAATGATCCTACTTTTCAGAAGAACACATGGCTCTCACCAGTGACTATGGTGCAGGTCGCAGAGAGGTGGTGGGACTGGTAGTGGGATCCTCAGGCCACCCTGTCCTCCCACATGTGATCGCTTGTGGAGTAGCTCAGCTCTGAGTTGACAAGTTCACAGGCTACTGCAGAGCAGCTATGGGCTGCTCCAAGGACCTCAGGAACTGCACATAGCAGTCCAAGGTCAACGGCTCGACGTGCCAGGGACTGATTTCACAATGACAAACTTGCATGTCTCTTATCTCTGTTGACACCAGACAATGAAATCCAGCTTAAGTCCACTCTTAGACCTCACCGCTAAATGAAGAGTCCTGGGTTTCAAGCTGGTACCTAATTTTGTTCAAGGCAACAGGTGAAGACCAAGTCAAAGCAACTTTCCAACAGGCCTGCACGTTCATCATGGAGAAGAAAACCAGACTGATGGCACAGTTGCACACTGGTGGAAACTGTGAGAGCTCTCCACCCTGTTGCCAGTAAATGGGTGAGGTGTGGAACATACTGGGGTGACTCTCACTCCAGGTGTCTCTGAGCTGGTGCAGGACATTTACAATCTCTCTGTCTCCATCTCCATCTAGAAAGCCATGGTACTAACACTCCTCAGTAGTGTATCGGTTGCAGTCACTCTAAGGGACATGCCTTTTCTTACCCACACCTTGCCTCAGTCCTTGCTGAAGCTTGTGGGTTCCTCTGTCATACAAACACTCGTCAAGAAGCGTTCAGGGTAGAGCTGTGTTTATGAAGCTTGCACGGAAGGGAGGATAAACAATAGTTAAAGCTGAGAACTCTAAAAAACCTGCTTGCATAAGTTCAGCATTGCTAATGTTCCTCTCTATCTGCACAAAGCCCCCTGATTTCCATATTGCTAGTGAAGGAGATAAGTGAAGTGCATCCAAAGAGATTTTATCCAAGCTCTTAGAAGAAGATAGGAAAAAAGACTCAACCCCTTCTCATTTTTGTGATGCTGAGGAAGCTTATCCGTGCCAGAGGTGTAGGGAAACCACACTAGCTACGAAGACAGCTTTCTGCTTGGGAAGACAGCCTTTGTCCCAGAGGTCTTACAAGAACAATACTTCTCACTTAGGGGAGCTACTTCTGGGAAGAAAAAAAAGGGTGTTAGTATCTCCCAATTGGAAGTCATCCATCTCTTCTTAATTTAGGTAGCCACAGTGTGATGGCTTCCAGCTGAGCTGGCTTGGGTTGCTGGTTTGGTGGAAGACATGCTTTTTGAGTTGAGATGTCCACAAGGAGAAATCAGGGTTGTGAGAGAACAGGGAGCTATAAAGGAGAGCCAAGCCTGCTGGGTTTAGGAACAAATCTATATAAGCAACTTCCATATCGACCTGACCAAAGCCAAACTGGTTCTCACAGCATCACTACCCCTTTTCCACCTTGAGACCAACAATGTTAGGTGCAGCTCACGCATAGATCCAGTATTGGAATCCTGGGTAGGGAGAGGAGCCATAGTACTGCATGAATTTGAGTCATGACTGCAGGATCTTCTCCTCTTGAACAGACTAGATCTTCAGTCCCTCCCCTGTCACATGTTCTACCACATGCCACTCTCTTACAAATCACTGTGGAAGATATTTTCATGGTTTGAGAAGTGGGAAAGCATAAAGCTAGACTTCTGTATATGTGGCACTTCAGGACATGATCTAGAGGTCACAGTGGTGTTGGGCTGACGGTTGGACTTGATGATCTTAGAGGTCTTTTCCAACCTTAATGATTCTATGATACTACTGTGCACGTATTACCATCAGAGGTACTGTGTCCAACTCTGGAGTCTTCAGCACAAGAAAGACATGGACCTGTTGGAGCAGGTCCAGAGGAGGCCACAAAAACAATCCAGAGGCTGTGAGGATAAGTTGAGAGAGTTGGGGCTGCTCAGCCTGGAGAAGAGAAGGCTCTGGGAGACCTTGTTGAGGCTTTTCAACACTCAAAGGTGGCCTAGAAGAAAGACAAGGACAGATTTTAGCAGGGTCTGTTGTGACAGGACAAGGGGTGATGGTTTTAAACTAAAAAAAAGAGGAGATTTAGACCAGATCTATCCATTTTTGACACTGAGGGTTAGTGAGACCCTGGTCCAGGTTGCCCAGAGAGGTGGTCGCTGCCCCATCCCTGGCACCATTGCAGGTGAGGTTGGATGGGACTCTGAGCAACCTGCTCTAGTTGCAGATGTCCCTGCTCCCTGCAGGGAGTTTGGACAAGATGACCTTTAAAGGTCCCTTCTAAAAGAAAACATTCTCTGGGTCTATGATATCCCTGACTGTAAGAGATGGAGACACCATCAGCCACCCTGAAGTGTGTTTGTTGACTGATACATAGACCCCAGTAACTCTAGAAGAGGTTTTAACTGAACAGATCTCAAGTATCTCAGCAAGCACGGCAGGAATTTCCAAGGCATCTTGTCCCCACATTTGCTCGAGCCAGGAATCACTCACCGTTATTCAAATTACTCAAAATACTCATTTCTTTCATTATTTTTCAACAAAAAGCCCGAGCTGAAAAACCAATCCATTACAAGGATCTGATGGATTGCTGAGTGTTTACGGAATGTCACCTAAAATAACTCACAGCAAATAGGTCTTTGCCTGTTTGTGTGATGCAGTAGAAATTACTTGTGCATTATTGCTCTGCTATAAGATAAAAATGACAATCATTTAAAACAAATAAAAGCTTTAAATCAGTTAACACACTTTCTTTTACTCCTTCACGTTACTTTTTCTAAGGACAAAATATTTGAAACATCCAGACTGGATTGTTTATTATTTTTGAGAGTGAGGAATTAGGTTTTGAGGGGATGCAAAGGAAATTTGTTCCTGGACTAGTACTAGGTGACACAGACATACATGCTAAAAGATACGGGTTTCACCTCTAAACCTGAAACTGCAGCTTGATGGTTTTATGGCCCAAATTTCATAGAATCATAGAATCATAGAATGTTAGGGGTTGGAAGGGACCTCTGCAGATCATTGAGTCCAACCCCCCTGCCAAGCAGGACCAGAGAATCTAGGGCAGGTTACACAGGAACGCATCCAGACGGGTCTTGAAAGTCTCCAGAGAAGGAGACTCCACAACCTCTCTGGGGAGCCCCTTCCAGTGCTCTGGAACCCTCACAGGAAAGAAGTTCCTCCTCATGTTGAGGTGGAACTTCCTGTGCTCTAGCTTGCATCCATTGCCCCTTGTCCTATCACAGGGCACAAGTGAAAAAGGTTGCCTCTTTCTTCTTGACACCCAGCCCTCATCTATTTAGACACATTCATTAGATCCCCTTGAGATCTTCTCTTCTCCAGACTAAAAAGCCCCAGGTCTCTCAACCTTTCCTCATCAGGAGGTATTCCAGTCCTCTAATCAATTTGTTTAAAGACTGGCTGTGGCAGGGTTTTTCTTCATTTTAAGCATTCAGAGCTTTCCTTCAGCACTTCCATAAATTTACACACACACAAGAAAAAGGAAAAAAAAAAATCATTTGGAGGCATTTTGCTCAGATTTTGCGATTCTAGAAATGCCAATTGGTATGAAAAGGGAAGGCTGGGAAAGTCAGATTTCGTGAAAGGAAAGATCAAGTTGAGAATGTGACCTTCAAAGATGTGCTCTTGGAATTGCCAAGCACAAAGGTGTGTTGGACCAGAAACAAGGTCTGCTCAGAGCAGGAGGGGCTTTCCCCTTAGAGCTTTGCTCACCTCCAAATCACCTGGGTTTTTTTCCTGTCCATCCCACTCATACATCTTAACAGGAATCTGCAAAGTGTCTTTACATCTCCTTGTCTCCAGGTAGGAGTTTCCAGGGCAGCTGCAGAGACATAAGGAAGATTTGCTAAGACTGTGTGGGCCAGCCTAGTCTTTGTGGGTTTTGTTTGCATCGCACTGACCACGTCCGTGGAACTTAGAGGTGTTTCTACAACTAAAAATAACGCAAGAGGCAGAATGGTAAGATGATTATTAAGTGCAAAGGCAGATTGAATCTCCAGGCTCTTGCTTCATTTAGTCATAGTGATATTTAACGTATATGCAATTTATCTCTAAAATGAGGTTGTTAAAAATACAGAAAGGAAAAAAAAATTCTCTCCACACCTCCTCCTTTGAAACCACCGAGTTTGAGTCACAAGGCAGTTCATTTTTAGATCACCGAGGTTCTTAACTCCTCACAAAACAGAGTTTACTGCATCTGTGAAATGATAATTTTGCACATCCAGAGAGGTGCTATGATGAGTATCAGAGCACTGTTCTTTTACGTGGTGCCAGCAACAGATGGGATCTCCTGGTAAAAGACTAGAAACCTCTATGATCAGCATAGACATTAAGCTGTTGTCACCACGCTCTGCAGAAGTGGCTTTGATACTTTGGCGGGACGATTGCTTCTGTTGGGGTAGTATCATCAAATTGTTCCAGGAGTGGACCAGGAGTGGTAGGCATGGTAGGAACACAGACCAAAGAGACTGCATCTCTCAACATGCTACAGGGCAGGTGCAAGATGAGGGAGAAGAGGTGGCAACAGAAAAACAGTGGAAGGGCATGGGGAGACAACCTGGGCTTCCAGTTAAGGCTCCGTGAAGCATCAGCAATCACTGCATGAGGTCTCATTTGTTTCACGTTTAGAGATTTGGGTTTGAAAGTAAGAGGGAGACAAGCTGATATTGATAACCTCAACAACAAGGAGGACATTGAGGCGCTGGAGCATGTCCAGAGAAGAGCAATGAAGCAGGTGAAGGGTCTAGAGCAGAAGTCTTGTGAGGAGTGGCTGGGGAAACTAGGGTTGTTTACTATGGAGAAAAGGAGGTTCAGAGGAGACCTCACTCTTGACAACTCCCTGAAAGGATGTTGTAGCGAGGTGGAAGTCAGTCTTTTTTCCCAGGTATCAGTGGTAGGATGAGAGCAAATGGCCTTAATTTGCGCCAGGGGATAACTTCACTGGAAGGGTTGTCAAGCCCTAGAACAGGCCCCAAGGAAGTGGAGAAGTCACTATCCATGGAGGTATTTAAAGAGGTGTTAACGTGGTGCTGAGGGACATGGTTTAGTGGTGGACTTGGCAGTAGTGCTAGGACTCAATGATCTTAAAGGCCTTTTCCAACCTAAATGATTCTATGACAGCAACAGATTGTCTTCTCACACAGAGGTAATTAGAAAATGAATTACCAATCTTGTGGAAATGCCTGGTATTTGTTTTCAGCCCCATCTGAGGAAGGATATGGGATTACGAAAGCTTTTTTTTGGAACAAAATTGTTCTCAGGCTAAAGCTAATTGATTTGGGAGTTCCAGGACATCTACTTGGGCATTTTGAAAGAAAAAAAAAAAGTCATTTTAGACATTCTCAGATTGAAATGTTTGATTTTAGATCTCTGTAGATCCAGGATGAAGCATTTTCACTTTAAGTGGAAGTGAAAGTGAGTGTCGGACTGAGTTATCTCAGAGAAATTTTATTGTCAAGTCCCTTTGCCTCTGATTTATCATGTACTCTGTCCAGTTAATACTACCCATGATCATCTCTCCTTCAGTCACTACAGTCTCCCATAGACCTATGGGTCCATGTGTGAGTTTTTAAAAAGTGAAGCAGAGCAGAAGTGAAGGCATAAGGGGAGAAGAGACATCCCCTCTCCTGGTACTTCTGGTCAGTTCATGTCTCCAAGACTTGGGTTGAAGATGTGATTCAGTTAATTGTGAGTTTTCTGGTCGGGCCTTTTCTGTTCAGATTTGTCCACCAAAATCCATGCTAATAATGGGCTTAATTTTGCAGAACTGGTGTAGCTGTGCGTTCAAAATATTTAAGAGTGTATGAGGTCCATTCCAGCTGCCATTGCTGGCAAATTTCACAAACCAGCTATGAAAACTATTCTTCACCTTCCAGCCCCTCCTCCTGGTTTAGGCTCTATGGAGCCACCTCAAGGGGACCTCTCTTTATGGACCTAATGATTAAGGCAAGGCCAAAAGCAAGAGGATTTGTCAAATTCTCTGACATCAAAATACTGAGATATCAAAGGAACAAAAGTACCTACAGACACAAAGACAACTTCTGATGAGGCCTCCAGGGGCTACATATTTATGTTAGTCTTTGCTTCACTTGCTAACACAGAAAATCCATATGTGTTGTGAACCTGTTAACCCAGAGCTGTTCTCCAGAATGCTGATACAAGAGATTTCGAGGCTCTTAGAAGAGGAGATGAAAGTCATTGTCTGGAAGGCAAGATATTCCCAAGCATGCACTCTCTGGAAAGGCAGGAGTCAGGCAAGCCTGGCTGTTGGTCTGACCTGTGTCCCACCATGTCTGCAAATCATGAATAACCATAAGAATATAGACAAGAATATCTGTACAGGATCAGCGTAAGTCCCCCTAAACTCATATCCAATTTTCCCGAGAGTGAAGAGCATGTGCATAGGAAAAATTACAACAACAGGGTGAGCAGGTAGTGGTACATTCCCCTGGAGTATTTTCCCCATGTCAGGAGATCCATGGTCCAGGGCCTTTTGACACTGATGTGGGATTTCTGTGCTTTATAACCCTGTATTTATGTATTCCTCCCCCAGAAAGCTATCCTATTCGTTTTTTAAACACTTTAAGTGTATTTAAATATCCTGTGGCAGAAATTTCACAGTTGTGCTGTGTGAAGAAGTGGACAACTCGTGCTGGAGGCGATGGCTTTGTGTAATAACTCTGGACGTGATTTTTGGGTCACAGGGGTCACCTATGCTTTCCGACAGAAAGGGAGCGCGAGGGTGCTTGGATACTCCTCCTTATTTCTTTCTGCTTTTGTGCCAGAGCCCGGGTGCTTAATCATGGATCAAAGCCCTGTTGTTCTAAGCACTGTGTAGACACCAAAGGTTTTTCCTGCAGCAGAACAACGCACCAGCGTGTCTAGAGGGCTTCTCATCGGCACTGCTCCAAAGGCTGTACAAAGGAGCTCTCCAGCAAAGGAGGCTTTGCAGAAAATGGTGGAATTGTCTGCTCAAGGTGACCCAGCAGAGTCAGGAATAAACAAGATGAGTTTCCTCTCCACCAGCCTTTCCTGTCCCCCTCAAATTGACCATAGCTATTCTGAACAACCGTCATGAACAGAGAAACATTAAAGATGGGAGCCCTGCAGTCTGACTTTGTCCCAGCAGTTCTTCCACTCTCAGACACTTCAGCATTTCCCAGAGTATGCAATTCCTCAGTCTGGGGTGAGTTATTAATATTGACATCCCAATTTATAAATAACCCAGCAAGAAATAATAAATGAAAAAAAATAATCAAGAAGTAATTATTATTTGTTTATCTCCATTAAATCAGATACTTGGAATTGAAGATGCACATACACACATACTATCACTACATTTTAAAATCAACCAGCACAAGAAAAGCTCTACAAGAGAACCAAGGAAAAATGTTATTTAATATGAATGTGGTCATTTTGTGCAGATTAGCCCTAGGGATGAAGAGCAGTCCTTGCACTGATTTAATTAGTAGCACAGACACGGACTAGTTGAAGAAATAGGTGGTGGCAAATTGTTGGACTTAAATGGAAAATATTATTGTAAGTTCATAGAATCATAGAATGCTTTAGGTTGGGAGGGACCTTTAAAGGTCATCTGGTCCAACCCCCCTGCAGGGAGCAGGGACATCTGCAACTAGAGCAGGTTGCTCAGAGTCCCATCCAACCTCACCTGGAATGGTGCCAGGGGTGGGGCAGCAACCACCTCTCTGGGCAACCTGGGCCAGGCTCTCACCACCCTCCATGTAAAAAGGTTGGACTGGATAATCTTAAAGGTCTTTTCCAACCTAAGTGATTCTATGTTTGTATTTCTGTTGGGTAGATAAATGCATTAATACTTGTCAGGCCCTTTTATTCTACAGGGCAGAAGCCCAAACATGTATGAAACTGAACCTTCCTTCTTGTTTCCCAGGAAAAAAAATAAAAATATTGTGTATTCTTGCAACTATTGGGGGTGTAAAGCCACCTTGGTTTCTCCGGTGGGTTTGTGACAGTATTTCAGACCAAAGCTGCCTCACATCTGTCAGTATCTGAGGACTGGTGGTCAATTACTCATTTGACTACAACCGTCCTTGATCACTACGGGACACCTTTCTCAGTCACCCAGGCAGAAAAAATTTCAAATAATATATTCCAAACCCGAGCAGTGAAACTCTCCATTTGTGTTTTGATGACCACAGCGCAGAGTTAGTGAGAAATAAATGTGAAATGGGACTGAATTGTGTTCTATAAAACTATACACTGTGGGCTCAGCTTAGGTGGTTTTTTTTTCTGCAGACTTTATTCAAAAAAAGAGAAAGAGCAGAGCAGACTATTTCTGGAATTTCTAATAGGGAATGGTCATTACAGCCTTTCTCTTTTGGTGGCCAATTAACCTCTTGCTTTATGGCAGGTGAAAATGGCCATTCTTATTATCAACCAGAAAACTCGCCTTGTATTAAATGGGGAAAATAAATCCTACAGCATACAGAACAAAATAACCGGGATGAGTGAAGAGCTGAAAGGAATTGCTCTGTTAAATGATGATGGGCCCCAACCAGAGAACACTTCTGAACATTTTACAAAGGAAATTTGGTTTCCTTCCTTCACCCGCTCTCAGCATTGTCTGGTGCATATTTGAGTTCTGAATACTCGTGAGCAAAACTCCTCATCTTTGCAGTCTGACTGAAAGCAGAGGCCACAGGATCTTGCTTTAAAAGTTGCATCTACTTTAAGGCCAGAGGGACCAGGGTTTTCGTCTTGTGTCGAGGACACGAGCAGGGTTAGCCAGGGTTGGTCTGCAGCAGAGAAAGATGGTTGCATCATACTAGGCAGTAGGACAAACCTATCTCTTTAGCACACGGTATTTATCAGCAAGGTAAAAGCAACACCCAGCTCACCCCCTTTGCCATTGCTTTACACTCATTCACAACTGGAAGGATCCACCCCTTGTCTAGGTGAAGATGTCCCTGCTCACTGCATGGGGCTCACACTAAGTGACCTTGAAAGGTCCCTTCCCAGCCAAAGCATTCTATGATCTGTGACTTAAAAACAGCAGTGGATAATGAGTGTCACTGAGGACAGAGCTGGTTGTGGGAACCTAAAATCACTTGCAGCCCTCTCCTGAATTACTGAGTAGCTCAAATTCACTGCAGCTCTCTAAATACCAAGATCTGGGTGTTTACGCAGACAGACATTTGCTGGGGAAGAAGGCTTTGAAAGTGTTCTGAGGACAGTTTCTGTGGAAGGCTAAAAATGAGCTGATGGCCCATCTCCTCCAGAGATTCCCTTCTTAATCCCTTCCTTTATCAGGAACAGGTTTCTTATCAGTTCTCTACAGGGACATTAGTAAAGGAGGAAGAGCTCAGAGCTCCCAACAGTCCAGGCTTGAAATGCATCCAGTCCCCAACAGCTCTGCAGTCTATTGTACCACTTAGAGGCCAACTTGCACATTCTGCCAAGCTCTTAAGCTCTCCTTTGCCCCTTGCTTTCCTTCTCCTCCTACTAGAACAAGGCTAGAGACACGATAACAATTTAATATTTCTACATCAACTTCCTCCATAGAGGGACTCTCCCTTCCCGCTACTATAAATTTAGACCATTTGAAGAAATTCCTGGGCACTGCTACTGAGTTGCTACCTTTGGGATGCAGACCCCCTCAAATCCATGCCATGAAAAGCATTTAGCAAAGGGACTTCAGTCTAGAACGGAGCTGAAACACAAGAGGAACTTCTCTTTCAACCTGCTGCAACTGCTGAGGTCAATATTTGGCCAGAAAACCAGCCCTGTGGTTGGCACGGCTTTTTACTGGCCCTGTGGTTGTCTTCTGAGTTTGACTCTCCTGTCCTTGATACACTTCACATATCTAAGACACTTGGTAGGACATATCTAAGGTTGATACTTAAAGCTGAGCTACATCAGAAAAATGTGGTTTTTTGAAAATACCTTCTCAGCTTTCAGCATCCTTCCTGCCTACCCCAAGGGACATAGAGATGCTTGCTATCCTGAGACAGTCGTGGCTGACCTTGGGCAAGAAGGTAAAAAGCCCAGGGATGCTTTGATGGATCTGTGATGTGATAGCAGGTTGGACCATTCCCTGTGGAGCAATATCCCCTTTCATGCATGAAAGAAAGTATCAGTCATACAGCCTTCTGGTCTGAAGAGCTCTGTGCCAGAATGGTATGACTAAAAACCATCCTCTCCTTTTCATAAATATGTATATTTAGATCTCTGTGTGCATCTATCTATATCATCTCTATCTATATACATGCTGAGGGAGGTTCTTCTCTCCCTCTACTCTGTCCTAGTGAGGCCACAATAGTGGAGTATTGTGCCCAGTTCTGGGCTCCCCAGTTCAAGAGAGACAAGGAGCTACTGGAGAGATTCCAGCAGAGGCTGCAGAGATGCTGAGGGGCCTGGAGCATCTCTGTGCCCTGGAAAGGCTGAGAGCCCTGGGGCTGCTGAGCTGGAGAAGACTGAGAGGGGATCTTCTCAATGTTTATCATTATCTAATAAGCAGGTGTCAAGAGGATGGGACCAGTCTCTTTTCAGTGATGCCCAGTGACAGGACAAGGGGAAAAAGGCACAAACTGGACCCCAGGAGGGTCCATCTGAACAGGAGGAAAAAATTCTTTTCTGTGAGGGTGATGGAGCCTGGGACCAGGCTGCCCAGAGAGGTTGTGGAGTCTCCTCTGGAGAGATTCCAAACCTGCCTGAACTTGATTCTGTGCAACCTGCTGTAGGTGAACCTTCTTTGGCAAGGGGTCTGGACTGGGTGACCTCCAGAGGTCCCTTCCAACCCCGACAATTCTGTGATTCTGTGATTTATATCTACATGCATGTCTCTATACGCTGTAACTAAGTTTTTTTCAGCTGAATGTGTCTTGACGACCCTCTTCTTCCTTCTTTTAAACAATCTTGCAGACGGTCAGTAATCAGACACTGAGCTTACATCCCATGCTTTGTGGAAGATCAAAACTTCCTCCTTTTCAGGTAAAGGATACTACTGGGAAAAAATTAGGACTGATTTTTTTTTTTTCAGTCTTGCCCAAATACAATATTTTTAATGCAAGCCTTCCACCCCCCTCCTCTTTCTTTCTGCTAGGGATGGAGTTACATTCCTCTTAAATCTTTCAGTGTTAATAGACTCTTTTTTTGCAGCAAGCTCAAGAGCAGGCTATTAGGAAGAAACCCAGTTCCCCCAGGCCTGGTTCTCTCGTAAACCATGGCCTGGAAGGTGTCCCCTGACCCAGCAAACAGACAACAGCATCTTCTCTGTCCAAACTGCTATGGGAGAGCTAAAGTCCTACCCATGGCCAAGCTCAGAAAAGATTTCTCCCTGGGAAGTGTGGCTTTCATCTGGGAGCTCCACTCTGTGAATCCTCTTTTGACAGAAATAATTTGGAGATATAAAAAACGTCAACAAAGCCATCAGAGTGACTTTAAAGACAATGAAAGGTGTAAATGCTGAGACAAGCAAATGCCCTTGAAGAGGCTTTCATCTGTTTGTACATTCCTGTAGCTTTAGCAGGAGTCATTGTGGTTTTAATTAACACCTTGCTCAGCGCAAAATTACCACGTTGTTCTCAAAGACTGAGTGACACCCCGATGAGAGTCTCCAGGTTTTGTTGCATCCTCAGAGCCTTGGTTAATCCAAGGCTTCTTCTTCCATTTGCTTGGACAGCAGGCTGTTGATACTGCATCAGAGTGCCTGGTGACAGCCCTTATCACACCGGTGCTTCCCAGATGTGCCTTGAGTATCACGCACCCCAGGAAATGACCAACCCTGCAAACGGCGTCCAGTTGGTTTGCTGGATCTGTGCCTCTTCTCCTAAACTGCCAGTGGCACAGGAGGGACTTTCTCCTCTGGATGCCCTAGAAAAATTTTAATGATAGAAAAGAGCATGAAGTTTGCAATGTACAGGAGGAATTTGAGCCATTTTGGAAAGCGAGGGTGGGCAGTAAGATAGAGATCCTGGGGGATCTGAAGAGCTGAACTCTGAAGGCTTTTCCTTTTAACAAATCCTCTTCTTATCTACCATTTTCTCGCTTGGTCTCTAAAGGGATTAGACTCTTTGATGTTGACCTGGGAGTTGGCTTACCCCTTATCCCTGTTGGTCCACGCTGTGGCTTTGCTGCAGAGCTCATTCCTTGACTCTCTGCCCTGCTTTGTGGTGTGGTAGGAAGGGCGCTAGCCACAAGATGGTCCTTTCTGCCCAGGCACAGGGTTTTAAGCAGAATTAACACCTGCAGTCTCCCAGATCCAGGCTGGATCTTGTGTCTCTGGAGAGAAAGCAGGAAAATGGTTTTCAGATCTTTCAGGAATCAGCCCTCCATCATAAATTCCATAGGGAACAATTCAGATTGTAGCTCCCTATCCTGCTAGCAAGTCTAAATCATTTCAAGGCAAAAGGTCTGCTTTTTAAAAAGCAATGTGTATTTTGCCATTCATTTTCAGTAGATGCAGGATTTCACAAGTTGATTTCGGTTTAAGGTAGGCTGAGCCATCTCTCCAAAAGTATTTTAGAGACTATAATTTCTGAAGGGTGAAGAACTGGTATAAACAGGGTCTCTTGGAAGCCAGATATCGCATTAGAATTATGGAATTAACCCAGACGCAATAACCTTAACTCTGACCCTTTCCCATTTACCACAGTTCTCAAGTCTTTGTGTTTAAGAACCATGGTTTAGGTTGTCATTTTTGGTATGGATGACTGCCAGTCCAAGTGTGCTGTGTTATTTTTATTGCGTTCTTAGCATAATACTATATTCTGTTCAGAAGTAGCGATGTACGAACACAAATATATCTTATTTGCCTGTTAACATTAGACAGGAAAAGTCACTCTTTGTGCAACATCTGTAATAGGATCATTTGAATTTTATTTTCTCCTTTTAGATGTGTGCACAGTAAACCTTGAAAGGCATTATTTATGGAATTGGGTGCAATACCATCACCATCACTGTAGGATCACTATTATTTTACTCATTCAAAGAGGTTCTACGTTTTTTTTCTTCTTTATTATCCCTCTAGGATTTTGAAAAGGAAGTGCTGTGGTGTGTTTCAAGGGTCACAGATGAAGCTTGATGCAGGAGAGAGGAAAGGGGTCATTTCCATGCTTGCGGGTTACATTTTTGAATGAATGGGCACCACAGGCGTGATCCTCATCAACATGAACTAAGACTGTCTTTCCAGGCAGGAGTCTTGTCCTGACTGGAGACAGTAGAAAGTCCTAACAACACATGTTACATTTGTATGAGTAAGTAAAATAGGCTGGGGATGATTTTTTGACTTTAGGACTAAATGGTACAGTATGGTTCACATCCACAGGTATGACCTCTCTTCCTCATCCTTATAAAAAAGGCAACACTGGTTGTCGTACCTCTTGGGAAGAGTCCTTCGCTTGGGTTCTCCCCAGATCATGACAAAGAACACATGGACCATTAAACGGTGGGAATGACCATCATATGGCTTGGATGCTAGTTTGTGTTCTGGCCTTTTTTCTTTACTAGTAGAGACCAAATAGGTAGTACAGAGGAATTCTTCATGGTCTGTGTTCCTGTGTTGGAGGTCTGGCCTAATTTATCCTGAGTAGATTTGGTCTTTTAATGGTTAACATACAGATCTTCTTCTTCTAGGTCAGCTACAAAAGCTCTGCCCACCCCAAGTGAAGGTACCTACCTCTTATTCACCCTCCTGTGCAAGACATGCTGAACAGCCCAGTCGCTAGAAAATCAATGTTCAAGTGGAAGTGAATATGAAAATGATTGCTACTGTAATGCAGGGAACAAAAGACAGCGGAGGAACGTCTTTTTCTGGTGATGACATGTGAGTAAATCACTACGGCTTGTTTTGATATCACTGACATTTTTCATAGAGACTTTCTCCTAGGAGCCAAAGAGATCTGTCAGCAGAGAGTGAAGTGTGTACAAATGAAGCAGAAATCCGCACTCCTGAGGAATGACAGAGGTGTCAATAATTGCAGTGTCTTTGGGGGGGGGGGTTAATTCTGATGCAAAACCCGGAGGAGTGAATCCCAGGTTGAGGCAGCCTTTTAGCTCAAAAAAAGGATGGCAGTGATGCAATCACGGAATAGCATCAGCAAGCACAGGGCGAGCTGCCACCCTTGAAAAAGCGTGAGGCGTGTGGAAAAGGGAGGAGAATATTCTGGTGTGGCAGCATGCCTGCCTTCAGCTTTGTTTCTAAAAATACAGCTTCCAGATCTGGTTTGGGACAGTAATAGTAATTAAAAAAAGAGGTTTGTGTTTTAAAGTCTTCAGTGAAGCTGCAGATAGCACCTTGGTACTGATGTAGTGGAAGGTAATGAAGCCAGAAGGCATCATGTCAAAATATGTATTTACCCACATGAAACTCTAGAATTTGATTTAAAAGACAGTTGTCCGGTTTCTCTGAGATTTCCCCCCACCTCCCAGTCTTCTACTTAAACACCTACACAGCTTTTACAATTGCTTAAATGTCTTTATGAACCTGCCTGTTCTTTGGTACTTTACGCAGTAATTTTTAGCCTCTTGGTCCCTGTATTTTTTCTGAAGCAGGTATCTGGATGTAACCCAGAAAATAAAGCTGCAGGAGACCAACTTTAACTGCAAATATGAGCCGTTCTCTATTGCAAAATATTTAGGGGCTTGTTAGCTGGAAAGTATTAAACTACCCTGAGGCAGTGCTAAAGGCGAGCACTGCTCTCCACACCCTCGCATGAACCCTGAGAGCTGTGGGGGATCACACCGTAAGGACTGCAAAATCCAAATTAGCTTTTGTTCGTTCTCCAGAAGACACTTTGGAGTTTTGTTTCCTCCAGTGCAAATCCTGGCACAAACATCCCTGGCAGTGCTGTCACATCCCTTGGGAGAGCTTGCTGTGGTGTAGAAGAGTTTTTAGTCCTTCTGATGAGTCAGATCTTGCTCTGGGGGCACCTACAGTCACCTGCTTTTGCAGTCCTTCTGCAGGGAAGAACATCTCCCAGGGAAGTGTGTCCATCCTGGGCTTATGATTCACAAGTAGTGAAAAAACGGTGGTGTTAAGTCATCAGAATGTTCCCTGTCCCTTCCTGGGTTGCAGGACTGACTATTGTTAGCAGGGTGGTAAGGTCTCCATGCTAGTGTTGTTCTCCTAACTCATCCCCTTCAGACATGGTTCAACGCTGTTTTAAGGGATTAAGCACCGTGCTGAGGTCACAGTGTGAATACTGGCAGATTGCTGGCTTCTTTTAAGGAGGAGATGCAGAGCTTTTTTTCTTGACATCATGATCTGCAGTCAGTGAATGGGGTAATTGGGAGCAGTTACCAACTTCCCAGCACATCCCAACAGGCACCATCTCTAACAAAGAGAAGCACAAGAGAGTGACCTCAGGGCTAGAACCCTGCTTTGCTCTGACTTTGTTCTTTTTCATATTATCATCCTCTCCTTGCCTTTAAAATCGACACTATCATGGCACACAATGGGTAATTTCTTGTTGATTCACCTTTTCATAGAGAATCTACAGCAAAGGGTGGCACAGGAGGGCTTAAAAAAGAGCCTTTAACCGCTATTCCACATAAGCATCTAGCATTATGCTGCAAAAGGAGCCCCTGTGGACACAAATCTACACAATATGCCCTTCAAAAAGGCCTGGAATTATGTAAATAGCAGGTGAAGAATCATCCACATGGGAGGCCACAAGAATTTAGAAACATTTTTCATTTCCAAAGGCAGCCTTCTTAAAGCCCCCTCAAAGGTAATTAAACCTGGAAAAGAGAAAAGCCAATTTTTTGTCAGTTGGGCTGTTGAGCCTTCGGTTTTTTCCTTTTTTTTTTAAAGAAAATGAAAATAATTTCTGCCAAGATGTGCAAGGGGATGACAGGGCCTTGGCCTGTAAGTGAACATGCCATAAGAAACTACTATATATGGCATGAGAAATTGCTGAACTTAGCAAATTAAGAGACTGTGAAGCTCACAAAGGCTACAGATACCACCGTGAGGAATGGGGCAGATTTCACAGATATTTAAGGAGGAATTATGCGAGAAGTGGCCAAGCTTCACAGTTTAATTACAGAGAGCACGGGGGACCTTTGGGAAGTGGAATTTTGCAAGGCCAACAGTGCTGCAGTAACTGCTTCAGAAATACCAAATTCTGGTGTGGATTTATTGCAGCCTTCTTGTATCTGAAGGTGGCCTACAAGAAACCTGGGGAGGGACTTTGTAAAAAGGCCTGCAGTGATAGGACAAGGGTAATGGGTTCAAACTGGAAGAGGGGAGATTGAGGTTGGAAATTAGAAGAAAATTCTTCACTCTGAGGGTGGTGAGACCCTGGCACAGGTTGCCCAGGGAAGCTTTGGATGCTTCATCCCCAGAGGTGTCCAAGGCCAGGTTGGATGGGGCCTTGAGCAACCTGGTCTAGTGGGAGGTGTCCTTTCCACAGCATGGGGGTTGGAACTGGGTGATCTTTGAAGTCCCTTCCAATCCAAACCATTCCATGATTCTGTGTAGAAGAACTGGGAGGGACAGGGAAAAAAGCAGTTGGGGAAGGTATCTATTTGAGAGGAAACAAGGGCAGAGAAAGGAGGGGACTGAAGAGAGAGAGAGGAAGAAGCAGCACAGGGAAATGGAGATAAAGAGGGTCGAGATGGTTGAGTGCAAAAACCTGCTGGTCAGCGCGATTGTCTGGCAGCCCTGCTCCTCACCACTACAAGCTCATCCTCTTATTAAATTCCATTTTTTATTATTTTCCAGCTATACACCTGCTCTGTGTGAAGGGGTGTGTGTCACCAGGACCTTCAAACTGCACTCACTGGTGAGTTGAATGAGAGGTCTGGGTAGCAGGAAGCAGAGAAAGGACATGAGATCCATATCCACTTGGTAGACCACAGACACTATGGAGGGTGGATATCTTTGAACTGGGTGTCCTAGATCCCTGTGTAGTCCATGGATAGAGAATGTGTGGAGTCAGTGGAGCAAAGAAATTCTTATTTTGGGACCTACAATCGTCATCTAGTCCAACTGCAACTGCCTGACCCGTTCAAGGTTGACCAAAAGTTAAAGCATGTTCTTAAGGGCATTGTCCAAATACCTCTTAAACCCTGACAGTCTTGGGGCATTGACCACCTCTCTAGGAAGTCTGTTGTAGTGTTTGACCACCCTCTTGGTAAAGAAAGACTTCCTAATGTGCAGTCTAAAGCTCCTCTGGTGCAGCTTTCAATCATTACACCCTGGTTCCTCAGGGAGAATCACTGTTTTGCCACCTCCTTTACCATTCTGGATCCAACATTTGCTGCAGCGGAGACATCTCCTCTTGTAGCAGATGGTCAACCATGTTCTGTCCTCGATGTAGTGTCCATCTAGGCATGGCCAGAAATAGGTTTTTCAGAAAATCTCCCATCAGCATCTGCTCTTCCTGATAACTATGGGCTGATGCAAGTTCTGAGCACGGTGGTAAGCATCCTTTCGAAAATCTCCCGTTTTAGGAAATGGAGGGCGATTGCTTGTGCAATTCTTGGATCACTGTGGAATACAGGACTGCCTACACAGTTAAAAGGTTCTCATATTTTTCAAGCAGGAACTTGGCTCACTTCTGCCCACGAGTTTGCATGATAATGCAATTGTTACTTATTTTCTCAAGGTTTCCTGTATTTAGATGAACCTCAGACAGTTAGAAGAGAATGGTTAATTAGCCAAACTAATGAGACTAGAGATCTCCAGTTTCAGTGCAGAGCTAAAGAGGGCTCATTAAAGCAAAACTCTCATGGAATGAGCCAACACCAGCAAAAAAAAGAACAAGGAGGAAGAGAGTTAACTCTTCAAGAACCTTCGCTTCTCCATCCAAAGTTGGAAACAGACCCAGTTTCTGAAGGAGAGCATTAACACAGGGCATGTCTAAGTCCACGCTGGAATATTTTTGACAAGGGCTGCTGAGTGGGCAGGTTTCCCATGGAAAATAAAACAGCACCGTTTCAATAGTTTAGATTTTCCCATGGGAAAGGAAGGCGAGGAATAGGCTGCAGGGTGCTGGGTGAGAATGCCCCTGTTTCTTGTAAAGGTACAGAGAGGACCACACAGATCATATCAAATGTCAACAGAAAGAAAGAGGAAATATTTGCCTTTCTCTGTGAAATTCAGGGAGGCAAGTTGGTCATTCCTAGTCAGCTGAGGACAATGCCTCCATTGTTCAACCAAATATATGATGAGACATAACTCAGTCATGCCAGGTTGTTCCCGGCTCTCTCCTTTGCTGCCTTGGTCATGGCAACCTTCATCACACCGAGGGGTCACCACAGCATTTGTTGTCTTCACTTCTGTCGACATCAAGCCCTTTTGCTGACACACAACCCCAGCTCAGCGTTAACAGTTTCTCATGGTGCTGTGCAGCAGGAATACAAATATATATATTTACAATCTACTCTGTTATGTACTAAAGTGCCAAGAGAACAATAGATTGATTTACACAAAGCCCAGTAATTCACAGGGAAAAACAAACAGACTGAACCTTTGCCTTGCGCTTATGATTGTTACACTGGTATTTTTTCTCCTTTTCGATGTATTAAAGCCTTCTTTTGAAAAACAGAAGAGGCAAGAAGTGGGGAAAAGTGGCCCGGGAATTAATGACATGCTTTGTTGTGCTGCTATCACATCCTTTTATCTCATTTGTTTACAAGAAAAGGTGAAGCACAATAAAAGGGCAGGTCCTTACATAATGCCTGATACCTTGGAAAACACTCCATCAGCTACGTGCAAACCAAACTACGCCTAATACTTAATTCTGCCCTTACTTACGGGGACACACATCTCGTTGACGTAAGTACCAGCTGTGTAAAATCTTGTCTCTGGGGGCCCTGTAAGATTGGATCCAGCTCTGGGGAGGTGGGTGGAAGCTGCTTGAATGAGTGCAGCAACAAAACCTGAGCACTAAAAGAGCATGTAAAATTGTTGGAAGGAGGCAAAACCGTAGGAGGCAAATTGAGGCTTTGGAGAATTACTGCAACTGTGGCAGCCAGGGCTGGACATGGTGCTAAATTGCCCTGTTTCTGTCCAATGTCTTTATAATAGCCACAAATTATGAGGCTTTTTTCTACCTGATATTACTGGGGGAGAAGCAGTAATGGCCGTCTCAGTTGTGTTAATTGCAGTGCAAGTTATTAACAACCTACCTGCGTAGATCACCTCATTGGTGCCTTGTGGTAGAAATAGTCCTGGTCATTTCTTCTCCTTAATAGATCTAAAGTATTGATCCAGGAGTGAAAACAACCAGCACCCAGGCACTGCTCCATGCAGCTGACTGCGTTTTCATGACGGATGGGACCAAACATTATTGATGAGGCTATTTTGAAGGACAACACAGATCTGCTGAGCACAAACACACCCGTTCGGGAAGCAACGGTGATGAACCAGAAAGCAATTGAAGTGCAAGACGCTTGAAAACACCAGGCGTCTTACGCTGAGGGATGCTCATGTGCTTTTCAAATGCTAATGATTCAAACCTCAAAATGAGATGTACAATTAATGTTACGTTGTATTAACAGTAGGGAAACTGAGGCAAGGAGCCAAATGGCTTATTTGGCACTTGAATCCACTATTTGGAAGGGGGAAAAAAAATGATAGATATGACTATGAATAAAATAAAATACCTCTCAGCTTACATGAACGAGGGAATGCGTCTTGGAATCTTGCAAACTAGAAAAGCTCAAAACTTCAAAAACTAACAAAAAAATGGGGAGATCTTACAATGTCGTCACCTCTCTTGCTGCTTTATGCATGGTCACCTCCTGGGGCTTGTTTTTTTGCAATTTTCTTTAGAACAAACCACAAGTATTGAGTCCACTGCTTCCTTTCATTCAGTTCTGGACTAAAATTTAACTCTCTTTGCAAAATTTTCAAGCTTGAGCGAATGATTTCTAAGGATAATTCATGGACGCTGTAAGTCAACCCTTCAAATTTTTGATTCTTTGATATTTTACTTTTATTTTTTAGGCAGGTTCTGTCTATCTTTCTTTGTAAAACTGAGGAGCTCATTAACTTCCCATTACCTCTTACCCTTCAGTACTGGAGAAGGTGAGTGATTGGTCTCATAAGGAACAGGCTGGGAATGGAGACAGGAGTTGATGTCCAGAAGCACAACTGTACAGCTGTGGGGCAAACACCCACCACACTTCCCTTGATCCCTTCCAACAAATATCGCTAACTCAGTACCAATATGGTGATTCATTTCTCCTCCTAAGGTTTTATGTAAAATGAACTGCAAACCGATATTGAACAAATATAAGCCCATTTCACAGAATCACAGAATGGTAGGGGTTGGAAGGGACCTCTGGAGATCATCTTGTCCAAACCTCCCTGCTAAAGCAGGGTCATTCAGAGCAGGTTGCCCAGGATCATGTCCAGGTGGAATCGCATCTGAATCTCTCCAGAGAAGGAGACTCCACAACCTCTCTGGGCAGCCTGGGCCAGGCTCTGACACCCTCACACCAAACAAGTTTCTCCTCCTGTTCAAATTGAACTGTCTGGGTTCCATTTTGTGCCCATTGCCCTTGTCCTGTCGCTGGGCACCACTGGCAAGAGTCTGGCCCCATCCTCTTGCCCCCCATGGGCCCTTTAGCTCTTGATCAGCATTGATCAGATCCCCCCTCAGGCTTCTCTTCTGCAGCTCAGCAGCCCCAGGGCTCTCAGCCTTTCCTGGGCACAGAGACACTCCAGGCCCCTCAGCGTCTTCCTAGCCTCCACTGGACTCTCTCCAGTACTTCCTGGTCTCTCTGATACTGGGGAGCCCAGCGCTGGACACAACACTCCACTATTGTGGCCTCACTAGGGCAGAGTGGAGGGGGAGGAGAACCTCCCTCAACCTGCTGTCCACCCTCTTCTTCATGCACCCAAGGTGCATCTCAGCCTCGTTTTAAGTGTTGCTGAGTTAGCACCTAAATAAGTCACTAAAACTCAACAGGAAATTGCAGCCTGGGAAGATGAATCATTTGTTGATTCCATAGAAGTATGCCAGGGATAAGTGAGAAGTTCTGGAGAAGAGTGTGGATCCAGCTGAATGATGTCAGAGATGTTGCTGAAATTAGAGAGAGGAGTTAAGGCCATTCTTTTTTTTTTTTTGGATTCACACCTCCTGGGTACAAATCATGTTCCAACATGCCCAAAAGGTATTTTGTGTGCTTTGCCCAGGAAAAACACAGAGAGCCGTGAAGATGGGTTAAATGACAATGGCACTGCCTCCCAACCAGGGAAACATCCCTACAGCTTAATGCCACTTCTCTCCTTTGACTGAGGAAACGCCCATCTAGATTCAATTAAGTCTTAATAATTCAGGATCCTCAATGTCAAGACTGCTGCAACACTCTTTAAAACACCAACTTGTAGAAGATATAGAAAATGTGCTGTATTTTCAGGGAAAAGAATAAAAGATGAAAAACAAGCCCTTTTTTTTTTTTTTCCCAACATTGATGGTTCTTCAGGAGTGATAGAAAATTAAACTAAAAAAATAATTAGCAGGTGATTTGGGGAAAAACTACTCATTTTGCTTCTTATTTATTTTCAAGGGAAAAAGAGATGTAATTTGTTTTTTTCCTGACTACATAAACTGCCATTTTGATGGGAAAAGGTTTAAAAGAAATTAAACCTATTATCTCTAATATTCAACACAGGCTTAATCTACCTATCTCCAAAGGTAGTCATCACCCTTTTTCACTCTGGCAGAAGAGTCAAGATGGTATCAGGCCATTGTGAGACTTAGCCACCATTTTCTGCATGCTTTGAATTTGTTTGCTTTTGCTGCTGGGCCCCAGAACTTCTTGCAGCTGGACTCAACATCCACTGTTCTTATTTGTCTACTCTGCCCCAGTGAGACCTCACCTGGAGTACTGCTATCAGTTCTGGGCTCCCCAGTTCAAGAGGGACAGACATCTACTGGAGAGAGTCCAACTGAGGGCTACGAGGATGATGAGGGGACTGGAACACCTGCCTGATGAGGAAAGGTGGAGAGACCTGGGGCTTTTTAGTCTGGAGAAGACTAGAGAACTGAAGAGACCAACACCAGCCTCACTACAACCTCCTTTAGGTAGCTGTAGAGAGCAATGAGGTCTCCCCCCAGCCTCCTCCACACTAAATAACCCCAGGTCCCTCAACCACTCCTCCTAGGACATGTTCTCCAGACCCCTCCCCAGCTTTGTTGCCCTTGTCTGGACCCAGGCCTCTGCCTGGGTCACCACATTCTCTCTCGCAGGAGCTTTTGTCGTGTTGCGACTATCGCCGGTCCTGCCCGTGACACGTTTTTTAACTCTCTCTTGCGCCAAACCCCTGCGCGCGCCAGCAGGCCGGAAGGTGCAGTTGTCCTGCTGCGCGCACTCCGGGAGCCTCGTCCGGTTCCATCACCCTCAAGTCTCCCGCCATTTCTCCAGGCACATGCCCAGCCATGTGACCCTTCTCTCACTGGCTGAGTCCCGCCGGGGCTTCTCCTTCCTTCTGCCCTCGGCCTTCCCTGGCTCAGGGAACCTCCCCCGTCCACCTCAAAAACCTCCAAAAAGGGGAAAAATCCCCCAAAACCGTAGAGCTTCGGCCACCGGGTTTTATCGGTGCCAGCGCTGCTGTCTCGGTGTTCTGGAACGTGTGTGGAGGTGTGGGCCTGAGCCTAATGCTAAGTAGGTGCAGAGAATGCTCCTCTCAGGGTACAGGGAGTGTCTGGGTAGCTGCAGCTGTCATCTCAGCAAGGCTATTTTATAGATATATATATATTAGTGTTGTACACGAGGGTTCTCTCCTTTAATATCAAGCGTTCAAAGGGCTGGTGTCAAAGTTAGGCTTGGGATGTGTCGACAGCGAAGACAGACAAGCAGTTCATTAGTTAGGTGCCACATAACTTCTGAAATAGGTGAAGTTCGGGAAACTGCCTGTGCTGGAAGATATTGGGGGTCCTGCGAATATATAAAGGTTTCCACATTTCAGTTTTTCCTGGTCTGGATCCCAGCCTGTTGCTGGATTAGTGATTCCAGTGTTGGATTTGATTGTCTTCTAGGTGTAACACTGGATTGGGCATCTTACTGTTGCAAAAACTTGAAGCCCCATGAATGTAAGTGTCCTCTTGTGCTGGTTGCTGTACAAAGTATATCCAAGGTCTCTTTCTTTCTGAGGGAATTTGAGAAATAAAAAGTACAGAATACCCAGCGATGAAAGAGTAAATGGAGGTTCTGTTGCTTGCCACAGTGGTCCCAGTTACCATGTTTGTGCTGGGACTAAGCTGCAGCACATGTTGGGTTGCTTGCAGCTCACTGTACTTCCATTCAGAAGCAACTCTGAGCTTAAGTAACCAATGTCCAGCTGGAAAGTTACATATCCTAGTAACAGTTGCCTTCTGCTGATGGGCCTCCTGCCTTTTCCCTGGATGAGAAAATAAAAAATAGAAATTAAAAGCTTCATGGTTGGACAAAACCAACCCATGCTTTCCTTTGTGAGTGACACCTGCCGCTCGGCTGCCTAGAAAAGAAGCAAAACCCACTGAATCTTGATTAATCTCTGCTGATCAGCTCTATAGATTGCTCATCATCTGGTATCCAAGATCTCAGAGAATAAAAAACAGCTGTAGTTTGACAAAATACAATCCCCCAGCACAAATATATGACCATTTCATTTTAAACATGTTTTAGCATTCCAACTGCCTGGTCCCATAAGCTTCAGAGAAGTTGTAGCTACTTGGGATTCTATAGCAATACTCACGGACTTAATAAAACTGTCTTGGGGACTAATGAATTATTTAAAGACTGCATAAAGAAAATGTAACCTATGCATTTAAAGTAGGAAAATCCACTTTAAAGTCATCATTCTGCCGTCTTTATCAATCTTACAAGGTTTTTTCTTCAGGTGTCGGTATTTTGTTTGTCTAAGCCGAATGAATTCAGAAATGGAAGTATTATCATTTAATTTAGGCCAATACTTCGGTCTGCATAAATTTATATTGATAATATATACATTCTTTTTTTATTCTATGTATGCATTTGCTCTGTTAAATGACTGCTTCATACAAAGTTGGGCAGGATGACGCATAGAAACCGCACACCCAGGTGTAACTTGCATAAGGGTGTAGATGTTTTTTTCCTGGAGCTAACCTTGGCCATGAGTACCAAAGATCTTTTCTTTGTTTTGCATAACGATGGGCTTGAATTTAGAGTGGTAAGAAATGACACAGTACAGATAGAAAACCAACTAGTTCCATAGCACCTTGAGAGGTCAGAAGCCTCTGGTGAGTTGAACACGTAAGGCTTGAATGGGGAAGAAGGAAAACAAGAGGGAAGGAAAAACCTCTGAATGATCTGGTGTCTGAGTAGGCGTGAAATCTATTGGAAATATGGGCTCTGATGCACGTAGATGCTGGACCTCCTCAAAGCAGCAGCTACTTGAGCAGAGGAGAAAGTCCTGGAAATGAAGATAAAAGAAGAAAACTTCATATTGCAGTCTGAGATTAAATCACAGTACGCAAAAAAGCGATGGCATCTTTTTGTGTCGTGCTTTGCAAGCTGTTACTGTTTACAAAGCCTTTGGAGGATTAAGTACCATCCCCTAACGCTGTTCTCAGCTCATGAAGCATCTAAAGGTGGTGACCGCATCCCTGGAGCTAGAGATGTTTGTCCTTCTTCTGTCTATCAAAATTCTTGGTTCCCGTGATGGAGGCTACCATGTCCCTCATGAACAGCTGGAGTCTGCTGGGAAGGGTTGCTTGGGAAGCTGAGGTTTCTTAACTTCAGAAAAGAAAGTAGGAGTTGAATTGCCGCTGTTCTTAAGGATGACAAGGAAGCTTGAGGTGGCTCAAATATGAGGAGTATGGGGAACAGCAGCTTTGGCATCTTTTCATCAGGCAAAACTTTGTCTTTCCAGGCTTTCCAGTGCTGGGAAAGGAATAAACTGCACAGTAAGCAAACAAAGTGCTTCAACCCCATGTGCTTCGAAGCTGCAGAAACTATTTCCACAACAGCCTTGAGACAGCTTCACCTTTGCTGAGCAGAGCGTCACTGTAGGAGTGCATAAACACAGCTCCTTCAGGTGACATCCTGCTCAGCAGATAAAAACCCAAACTGGTGAAGCTGGGACTGGGTTATGAGCCCTGTTGTCATTCTAAATCCAGCCAGCTGATGGCTGCGTCGGGTAGGAAATGAGCTCTCAGTCTCCTCAAAAGCAGCGGCGCTGGTGGAAACTGCGGCCCCATCTCTGCTGGGGAAAGCCAAGAAGATGTTAATACATCAGGGAGCTCAGAGTCAAGCTCCAAAGAGCACCGAGAGACTGTGGCTTAGCTCCAGCTGGGGCACAAGATGGAACCTGGTGGCTGTTGAGAAAGGGGAAGGGTGAAGAGGGGTGAGAGGAGAATCTGGGAGACAAACGGTCCCCCCAGGTTGAGAGGGGATGCGGAGAGCATCAGTATTTGGAATCGGGATGAGTATCAAAAGGAGAGCTGCCAGTAATCCCTGAGAATATTCTGGGGAAAAAAAAAAAAAAGGAATTGCTTACACTTATCTTCTCCCTCTCCAGAAGAGGACAGTATATACCACCAGCCCCTCTGTTTGCCACAGCTGCTCTCCCACATCTGCTCAGGAAAGTTTTGATGGAACAGGTTTTTTTTTTTCATCCTGTCATAACTCACAGAAAGGTGTCAGTTTTACTGAAAATGTGTGTTCAGAAACAGTCCTCCTCCTCCCCAAAAGACAGTGTTGTGATAGTACTGCCAACAAGTTCTTTTGAGCTGGTGCGGTTGGATTTTGGTATTGCCTTTTTTCAGTAAGAAATTTATGGTTATTCTCAGTAGTTTTAAGAGGTAACATGGAGAAAGAAACCATTTTTATTCCACCAATTTCTTTTTGTTAGGCTAATTTTTAAGGCTGGGTTTTGTTTTATGGAACGTTTAGGCTTTGGTTCCTACTGTCCCACCCTGTATTTCCTCTTAATCTTGGAATGGAAATGACTTTCAAACTGCAAAACTTCACACAGTCTGGAAAGCCTTTGATTCACCCAACTGTAATTTAGTGCTGAGGATCTGCATTCATAGAATCATAGAATGTTAGGGGTTGGAAGGGACCTCTGGAAATCATCAAGTCCAACCCCCTTGCCAAGCAGGACCAGAGAATCTAGGGCAGGTTACAGAGGAACGCATCCAGATGGGTCTTGAAAGTCTCCAGAGAAGGAGACTCCACAACCTCTCTGGGGAGCCCGTTCCAGTGCCCTGGAACCCTCACAGTCAAGAAGTTCCTGCTCATGTTGAGGTGGAACTTCCTGTGCTCTCACTTGCATCCATTGCCCCTTGTCCTATCACAGGGAACAAGTGAAAAGAGGTTGCCCCTTTCTTCTTAGATGCCAGATTTCTCTTATGCAAGTAACTCCTTCAACCAGCGTTGAATAGCATGGTTGTCTTTCCCCACACCGCTTCTTCCTATGGACAGGACACCATTTATTAGTGAAGATTCCCCACAACTTGTCTGGTTTTGGAAATGCGCTTTTACAACTTGCATTGTAGCTCCTGGATGATGACAAGTGGGATTCATCTTGCCTGGTTGTAGGCATCCAGATGTCAGGTGTGTGGTCAAAATTGTCATCTATTTGTTCTTATTAATCAGCGGCAAGAGGTAATTATCTTTAGGGAGTGACTAACTCTTTCCGTAAGGCCAATATCTAAGGGACTGGCAATGAATCAATGTCTGAAGTAGAGAGGAGGAACTTACCTCCTGGAGATGCCAGTCTTTTCCCACTGGCTAAAAAATGGGCCAGGAAAATTCAGTTACATCAGGTTTAACTTTTAAAATTCCCCGTATAACTCCAATATATGCAAAAATAAGGAGGTAGCTGAACTCACCCAAGCTGTTGCTGCCTTTTAAGAGCTGGATCTAAATATTTTACGGCATTCAGATAAGACAACATTTTTTCAAAGCCTTCTGATACCTTTAGTGCCCAGGGTGATAATTTTTCAATGCATTAGATGCAATGCGCTGTTGACCAAACAGCACATCTCCAGTGGGAAGCCAGGGATTTGCCTTTACCACCTCCCTGCTCTCCTTCCCCCTATCCGCAGAGAAGATATTAAATCATCAGGGATTTCAGACTAGAAATGTGTCCTCCGGATAATAATTAACATCTCTCTGCAAATTTTCTATCAGTTATTCCACCACACTCCAGCAACCGCCAAAGCAGAAAGATACCACTTGTGTCTAACTTCATATATCCCTCTATATCTACACATTATTGAATATATATTCAGATATATTATTGGACATATATATATGTGTATTTATATCATGATCCTTAAATCAATGCTTCTTTACATTGCAAATTTCAATTTTACAGTAGAAACGCAATGTGATGGATGTGGGTCTCTTTCCATCCAAACCCTCAATATATATCCATCTGTATCAATAATACCAGCCGTAAAATACACCTCTATAAAATACAGCCAGTACTTAGGACTAGATTAAATCAGGGAAATGCCTTCAGCTACCTATGAAAAGAAGTTAGAAGGAGTTAACTCTACATTTGGCTCCTTTTTTTTCCCTCTATCATTTCCTGTTGATATATACACCCGCTAGCAATAATTGGTCTGTAATTTATTCTGAGCAGAATAAGAAAGACAAAAGAAAGGTATTGGAGGGAACTGCCCTGTGTGGAGAAGCCTGGTTTGCTGAGAAACATGCCATGGAACCTCAGATAACTCTAATTATTTCCTTTCACCACCTCTAGTCGCTTTGAGGATATCGGAGTATTTAAAACCCCTACCAAAGCCCTGCATGGGTCGTTGGCCAAGTGAGGTAGAGTCCTACACCCTAAGCCATGCCGTCTCTGTAGGAGTGGACAGATGATTTCAAATCATCTGCGGAGGTGTTGGACCGGGTCATCTTTACATCACCTTTGGATCCCTTCCAACCCAAAGCATTCTATTGTTCAGCGATTTTAAATGACTGAGCTGTTTTCACTCACTGTTGCTCAGCATGTGCGTGTGTGCCTGGCCTGCTGTAGAGGCACAGCAAATCCTTGAGTTCTTACTGCCTTAGTGGTGGAGGTCATGGTAGCAAACCCAAGAAGCTGTGAGGTACTAAGCCGTAACTCAAGTGCTGGAGGTTGCTTGTACGCAGCGTCTCTTTGTCTGTCTTGTGTCTTTGCGTTTCACACACAACTCCATCACACGAAGTCTGAAATGTGTGAGGACAGGATGACATCAATGTGAAGAGACCTACTTAATCATGGTGAAAATCAGTCAACCAGGCCAACTTGACTTACTCTACCATTTCCATCTCTTGCAAGTGGAATCCCTTTGGGCTAAGGGACACAAGCTGTAGCCCCTACAGCCACATATCCTGGTGCCATCATACTCTGCACGAGACAGCTGGATAGGAATCTCTACTGGGGAAGTCAAGAGGGTGTCTGGCCCTCCAGGAACTCAAGAGTCAAGCTCCAGAGAGCACCTGAGAGACTATAAATTGGCTCCAAGATAGGCACAGGATGAAGCCTGGTGACTGTTGGGAAAGGAGAGTGAGAACATGGAGACCAACAGGAGCGTTTGGGAGAAGAAGCCATCCCCCAGGTGGAGAGGAGTATGTAGAGAGCATCTGCTTCACCACTGTCCACACCTGGAGCTGGTCCTGCTCTGGACACAAGAAAGTCACACTGCCCAGGGCAAGCCTCTTTCATATACCTCGAAAGTTAATATCTAAAAATTACAAAGAAATAATGCTGTCTAACAGACCATGATATTACTTTCCAGAGCAGGAGTAGGTCCCATGATGGTAACTCCACACGATAATCCCAACACAGGAGGACAGAGGGATTTTATTCACCCAAAAAAGGTATTGGATTCAATTTCCAGCCATGTTAACGTGCTGACAACAGAAGACCAAGCTGAAAGAATCCAATACTTCTACATCCTAGAAGAATGTCCCATGCTCTTCGTGGGTCCTAATCCACATCTTTGTACGAATTCCTGTGTGGGCTTTGCTACCCTGTAAACCTTCAGCCTCTGATACAATGTGCAGACGGGATCTATCCAGGATTCGACAGCTGCTGCTTTTTATTTGAGCCCTGTGTTTCCTTTCATGGCTCATTACAATAAGTTAGATTAGAACTATGGCTAATTGCTATTGCCGTAGTAATTTACAGTCGATGCTGTTACTGTTTGTATATCATGGAGCTGGAATAATAACATGTTGTCTTTCCTAATTATATCAGCAAAATAATTCCCGCTAAGCGCTGTAATACTATTTTAATTAATATTATTATCCCCATGCATGTCACAAAGCTTAGATCTCTGGAGCTGGAACTTCTTTCCCACCTTTGGAAAAGTTAAGCTTGACAGAAATCCACAGGTCTTGGATCCTTTCATGTTGCTAAGCGAGAGAGAGCAAAAAAGCTGGGTTTGATTCTCACCTTTGCCAAGGGTGTAACCACGGGCAAGTGAGTTTGTCTTTCGCTGACACTGTGGAAAGGGGAGAGTATATTTAGATGTAGTTTGGTTTGTCTTCTGCGGGTGTGATTTCAAAGGATTCCTAACTTAGGAAGTAAGGCTTTAGTGAGTGGGAATGAGGCAGCAAATTCTCCTTTGTGCTTCAGACCTAGGTTCACCACCACTTAGCTCCTTAAATTAACAATTAGCTATTAGGGATTAGCTAAATTAGGATGCGGTTTACCCAGGCTATGTTTGCAGGTAAAGGGAAGCAAGAAAGCATCTCTGGAGGCGACCTTGATCTTTGGTTTTCTGGTTTTCCTTTACTTGAATAGGCTTTAAATTTATTTAATGATTCAGTTGATGTCTAAAGATAAGTGGGATGAAGTGGAGCTCACAAACTGTGTTGCAGGAACCACCCATGTGTGCATTTGCAGCCCCAGGTATACAAAGATCATAGAATGGTTTGAGTTAGAAGGAACTTTGAAGAACATCTAGTTCCAACCCCCTGCCATGGGCAGGGACACCTCCCTCTAGACCAGGTTGCTCAAAGCCCCATCCAGCCTGGTCTTGAACACATCCAGTGTTGGGGTATCTACAATCTCCCTGGGCAGCCTGTTCCAGTGTCTCGCCACCCTCAGGGTGAAAAATTTCTTCCTTACTTCTAATCTAAAGATCTCCTTTCCTCCAGTTCAAAGCCACTACCCCTCATCCTATCACCACAAGCCCTTGTAAAAAGTCCCTTCCCAAGTAGTGTGTATGTTCCCATGCTGGGAACCACACTGGTGTCCAGACCAAGCTGTCTACTTTGCTAGATTGGACTGTCAGGCCTGGATTATTGCTCTTTGACTTTTCAGTGGAAGTCAGAAGTGACAGCATGGGCATCGAAGGCAGAAGGGACCATGGAGCTTGGGATATTGAACGCTGAGGCTGCTGTGACTCACGTTGTGGTAATGGATTCACAGAGCGATGGGGAACAGCAAGCTACAGGAGCTTGGTTTTTTACAACTTCGCAAGCGTCTGCTTCATAAAGGGGTGGCAATGGTTTTGTCATGTTGTGAGCACTGTGAGATGTGCAGGGGTCAGTTTGTGTTCAAGGGAAGCCGTCCTCTGGGCATGAAGCACCCTGTGGTTCATCAAGAGGGGTCCTAGAGCCAGTTGACTTCTTCTGATCTTCTTCTCTCTTGATGGAAGCGCCTTGTCATCTCTGTAAAATAAGAAAATGCATACACGGAGAAAGGGAGGTAGAGCTGAAGCAGGGATCCGCTGAGATGGAAGCTGATGGGTAGGGCGATGACAGAACCAGATTTGAGCTCATTTGGTAGCTTCATGCCTTTGTTGACACAACTGCTACCTTGGGGATCACCTCTAGGTTGGACACACAGAGGATGACAGACCAGGTCATCACTGAGCTGTGTGCGACGTAGAGGACTGCAGAGCAGACAGAAGCAAAAAATACATGAGACAAAGTCCTATTCATGAGCAGCTAATGGGCATCTCATGTCTAATGAGGACGTCCCAGCAAGCCTAGCGCTTTATGGAGCTTCTTTGCGTTCCTGTCAGCCTACCAAAAGAGGAAGACAATTGGTTGTCATACTAAAACCTCGTCAGTTCCTAACCACATCAACCTGTCACATCTGTGATACAGCAAAGGCACTGTTGGCTTATCTTGGAAAAACTGGGTTGGACATCAGCAACTGTTTCTGCCTCTGGGAAGTCCAGAAGCAGTGCAGGGTGTATATATACATATATATATATAAAAAAATGTATAATTAAGTTTTCCCCATAACTGTTTTTAAAGTTAACTTGGCTGGTGCAGCATGGTGCTGTAGCCTTCTCATCACTGCATTCCCAGGGGGGATATTTCTCCAGGAGAAGAAAGTAATTAAGTCAAATGCCTGTAGATTGTTCAAAAGTCCCCATGGGCACCAGAACAACACCAAAGTTTCAGGAGGGAGTCCTCAGAGCGATCACTTGTACTCTGAAGTGGACAGGGCTGGGCAAAACATTTGGGTCAGCTGGGAAACTGCATAGGATGATAGAACCAGAGAGGAAGTGTTTCTGGTGGTTGGTAATGATACACCCAGGATGTCCAATAAGACATTAATTGGTAACCATACTTCCAGATCTTGCTGATGTTCTGTACAACGATGTTTTTGCAGTAGCTGAATATACAGCATTTGTAAAGTTGTATAAAACCCCGTTTCGATGTTTGTCCATTCTACCTTGGAAAATTGGGTATGAGGGAACTAAATTGGACCTTTCAGTGTGAGGGAACTAAAACAATGCCATTTCCATTTCATTATGTCTAAGAATTCTGGAAGGGCTTCCTAGAATGTTCACACTGCTAGGGGTATATATCTCACATTAAAATAGGTCTCTTGCTACCTGGGAATTTGTCTTCCCTGATGCCTCATCCCTAAAAACATTCCAGGCCACATTGGACAAGATTCTGAGCAACCTGCTCTAATTGAAGATGTCCCTGCTCCCTGCAGTGGAGTTGGACTAGATGATTTTTTTTGAAGTGTCTTCTAACCACAAACATTCTATGACTCCATTATTTTATGTTTCTTTGATATTCTGTGAAAATTTGTCCCTCCTTTCCAGAACTGGACAGACAATGGATTTTCTGTTTGTCTAGAATTCCTCTTTTTCACTTCATTTCGAAACTGCCTGGAAGAAAACCAGGTGGTGGCAAGGCCCCCTACAATCTTTTGAGGCCAAAAGCTTGGGTTAATGGAAACATTTCATTTAACTAAAGCAGAAATGTGCTCCTCTGATTTTTACTTCTTCATTTCATTCTATATGATGTAACAGAACATCCAGTCAGAGGGAGGGGAAAAAAAGAAACGAAGAACAAAAGTAATTTGGAAATGAAGAATGAAAATGTTATCTGCTGGAAAGGTCAGAGAGGAAGTTTCAGCTATATTGGAACATTGCGCTCTTTTTTTTTTTTTCTGTTTCCCAAGAGATATTTAATCAAAACCCAGAAAATGTTCCTTCATCAATGAATCAGCAGGCCATTTATAACCAATCTACTTAACATGCTCCACTTTCACACATCGACACCTGCGTTATAATCATGTCACAGGAGGAGACAACTACTCTTTCCTGACTGGGGGGCAGAGCCGAAGAGTTTTTATTGAGGACACTGCTAAGCCAGGGTCATAAAATGACTGATTTAGCCAGTTAAACTTGCTAACACTCATGGGTTTGTCTAGACTGGGTTGTAACTTCAACCAGCAGACTCCTTACACTGTTCAGATTTGCTCTTCAAAGGGTTGTGTGACAAGAAGGTAGAAAAACCTCTCTCAGGCCGTCACTGATTCAGATGGCAACAGCAGTGGGGAAGTTTTGCACCATTTCTTTGTGCAGAAGGTCTTTGATTGCGAGCTGGGACTTCCATTCTAATTTCGTGATAAACTACAAAGTGTAATTCGGTAGGTAGCCTGCAGTAGAATGAAATTCCTGAGGCTTGTATTTAACCAGTGAGAATTAGAGAGCAACCTGATGAGGTTCAACAAGAAAAAGTGCAGAGTCCTTTACCAGGGAAGGAGTAACAAAATGCACCAGGACAGACTGGGAGGTGATCTCCTAGGGAGCAGCCCCGTGGAGAAGGACCTTGGAGTCCTGGTGGACAACAAGTTATCCATGGGACAGCAATGTGCCCTTGTGGCCAAGAAAGCCAATGGTATCCTGGGGTGCATTAAGAAGAGTGTGTCCAGCAGATGGAGCGAGGTCCTCCTCCCCCTCTACTCTGCCCTAGGGAGACCTCACCTGGAGTACTGCGTTCAGCTCTGGGCTCCCCAGTTCAAGAGGGACAGAGATCTACTGGAGAGAGTCCAGCGGAGGCTACAAGGATGATGAGGGTACTGGAACACCTGCCTGATGAGGAAAGGTGGAGAGACCTGGGGCTTTTTAGTCTGGAGAAGAGAAGCCTGAGAGGGGATCTAATGAATGTGTCTGAATAGATGAGGGCTGGGTGTCAAGAAGAAAGAGGCAACTTCTTTTCATTTGTGCCCTGCGATAAGACAAGGGGCAATGGATGCAAGCTAGAGCACAGGAAGTTCCACCTCAACATGAGGAGGAACTTCTTGACTGTGAGGGTTACAGAGCACTGGAACGGACTCCCCAGAGAGATTGTGGAGTCTCCTTCTCTGGAGACTTTCAAGACCCGTCTGGATGCGTTCCTGTGTAACCTGCCCTAGATTCTATGGTCCTGCTTGGCAGGGGGGTTGGGCTCAACAATCTCCAGAGGTCTCTTTCAACCCCTCACATTCTATGATTCTGATTCTATGAGAGCTCTTGCAAACCCATTACAGAGAGAAGGGATTGGCCCTTGCTGTGGTTTCCATCTGCGACCAGCCATTCAAACAGCTGGACAAAAAAAGCGGGCTCTTCTACACAACGGGAAACACCAAAGATTGATTTTTAACATGTCCCCTAACATTTCCTCATGGCTGTTGGATACAAACATGACCAGCAAATGACAGTGTGTCCCTCGTGAGCTTCCCTCTGATGTCCGTTCCCTTTAGGACACTAAATCCCTCAGCAATCTGCAAAGAACTTGATGCTACTAGAGATTATAAAGCAAAAACCAATTCAGTTCTTCCTCACTCTTTTTAACACCCAAAAAATCTCTGATACTTTTGTCTATGGGCCTGAGGATGCTTTAAATCATGCAGAATTCTTACAGCTCACCAAAACCATCACGGGCCATCACAGGCATTACGTTGCCACTGTAAAAAATACTTCTCTAAAAACCTTGCCTATTGCTAACAAAATAATTGCTTTCCTTTTGCTTTTAGATTGCGTAATTCAGAGTATTTTCTGAATAACTTTCATCTCATTCATTTTCTGGATAAGGAGCTGGCAAAAAGAGCTTGGTCTCTAAGAACCAAACAATCCTGCTCAAGTCTTGTTGCTATCATGGGAGTCCAGACCTCAGGAACACCTAGCGCAGACTCTTCCATGGCTCTGCATGGTCTGGCTTTCAGATAGGACGCAGCTCAGATAGATCTTAGGTTGGAACCTACGACCAGTTTTATTGTTGCACGCGACCACTGGCTCACTTTCACAAATGCAGTGGTCTCAGCTCAAGCTGCCTCAGTTCAGTCTGAAAGAGAATTAAACTCAAATAAATCAGGTGAGATTCCACTCTGAATAAGGGCATGTTCACTTAGTTGCTCAAAAGGTTTAAAAACTTCCCAGTCACACTTCCATATTAAGTAAGATCCTGCTGGTGCCTCCTCTACGAGCTCTTGCACATAATTATATCTTGCAGAAGCTTGTACAGGTTCCTTCTGGCAATTGCATCAACAGCAGGAATGGGACTTTTCCTTCTTCATTTGGATGTAGATGTGTCTCAATCTTCATCTAACTCGTGTCCTGAGACAGACGTGCCTCCAGATGGCACAGACTCGCCTGGGTCATGCGTCCAAATGTGACGGTGACAGCAACACTTTCAGTACCTCCACGTTGACAGGAGCAGACGTTTGGCACAGTCCCACACTGGGAGAGGTGACACATCACACATCTCCTCAGTTCTGGGTATTATGAACAGAGATAGATGCAAAGACCCTGTATCTGTCTGGGGATGACTGGGCCATCTGTGTTTGTCACCATGGGCTAAGGAAATAGCTTCACGTGGGGGCCAACGTTCAAGTAGAAGAAGAGACTTGAATGCTATGAAACTTTTTGCCCTACATTCCTCCTGGAGAAGTCGCTTATTTCTGTGAGAGTGCAACAAAGCAGCCAATAACAAACTGAAAGGCAATTAAAGGGCGGTGATTGAGTAGAGAAGTACATTAATGTTTTGACTACATTGTGCCTGGGGAGGCATGTGAAATCTGATGTCAGTTTGGATGGAGAACAATCAACTGTGCCGCCTGCTAGCCCCGTAAACTTTGCAGAGCCCAGATGGTGCCAAGGATCCCAAAGCAGCTCTTCAAAGGCTATAAATTGGCATAACTGAGGTCACTGCTTCACTCCCGCCAAGGATTCAGCCTACCATGTGCTGGCTTGCACCCATGCTCCCCAGAGAGACTGAAAAGGTAATCGTGGCAAAATTCATCTTCCACAGCAACCCCAGGGACTAGCAAAAACATCAGTTGCTTGGACAAGCGAGGACTGAAGGTAAAGGTCAAGCAGAAGCACACTAGGAGACAGACGGTGACTCTTCAAAGCAGGCATTTTGTTGTTCATCTCCTCCTGCAATAGCAGCACTCAGAGTACGGAGGGTATATCTTGGCTCTCCACCAAGATTTCTTCTCTGAGTGTTTTGCTGTTCTCACATTAGAAGCATCTCCAGGGACTGTGTTTCAACAGCATCCTCATTAGATTTTGCTGCAGGGCAGTCCATCCTCACTCGCAGTTGTCTGCACCAGGACATCCAGAGACCATCTCCCTGCCTAAAGAAAGCAGGGCATGGGGTGGAGGGAAGGGGATGCCCTCCCCTTGGTTTTGTTCAGATGCAGGGTCAAAATGCACAATCTGGGCTAGGGCTTAGACAGAAGAAACATTCCTCAGGCAAAGAAAAAAAAGTGCATCCTTTCCTTGAGGGATGCGTGTTTTCAGCCGTGTCCTGGTAGTTATTTAGTAGAAGCAAATTAAAAGGCCTGGAGCTCTTCTCTGCCCCTAACTTCAGCTGGGCTGACACAGCCTGACCTCCATGCTCTTGACATTCCCAGGGGTCCTGGTTGGAATTGTCTCAACAGTGCTAGCTGTTGAATAGCCAGGAAGGATTTCCTTCAACCTGTAGTTCTATCTGCGAGTTCCTGAGGCTGAACTGGGTAAAGCTCAGCTGAAATGTGTTATCCCTAAAAGCAGCAATCCGTTACTTTCTTTTTCTGAAGTTAAGTCCCATTGTTCACCTTTGAGGTGTAACCTCAGCTTTTGCAGAGTGGAACCTCAGCCAAGCTCTTTTTGCCAGCTCCTTATCCAGAACATTAACGAGATTAAAGTTATTCAGCAAATACTCTGAATTATGGGATCTGGGGCTTTCTTGAGACACAGAGACCAGAACTGCACAGATTACTCAAGACCTGAGTGCTTCAAAACTCTGTGTAACAACAAAATTACTCCCTCTGTCTTGTTTTCAAAAACCATCTTGCCGATGACCAGCATTTTGTCAGCATTTTTTGCTGTTGTGACACACAAAGCCAGAGAGCTCCCAGTGAGGACTCCAGGAGATCTTTTCTGAGTTTTAACTGACAGTTTTGAGTACAGCAGCGTGCAGGCACGGTTTAAATTGCTTTTCCCAGGGCACATAACATTTATTTGTACTGATGGTCATCTGGCACTTTGCTGCCCACTCATGCAATCCCGTGAGGTCATTGTGGACCTCATCACCATGGCATTTCACCTCTGCTGTATCCTGAAAAGTGGCCATTCAACCCTAATTTTCCTTTTAAACAGATATCAGCCCATGAAAGTAGGGCTCCAATCCTGTGGCATATAATATTTTTTAATAACCCTTTGCGTGGAAGTATTTTGGAGGTCCAAATACAGTTTTCCCACAGGTTTTCCAATGGATCCTTACCCTTCCTGAGCTCCAGCTGATTTCCTTTTACAGAGCCACGATGACTCTTTCCCAGCAGTCCACATTTACCATACACTTAGTGGTCTCATTCTTTACTGTAGACTCTACTCGTTTGCCAGGAAGCCACACCATAATATCCAAGACTATCTATAGAGTCTACTACTTATTATCCCATCTTTTGTATATGAGAATTTGATTAGTTATCTCAGTCTTTGGGAACAGTTGACATTCGTAATGAGAGGTTATACACCTGGGCCAAAATTCCTATGTGAGTTCCTTCAAGACTAGTCCAGAATCCAGAACCACTTTGGGACATAATTTAGTGGTCATGATGGTGTTGGGTTGACAGTTGGACTTGATGATCTTAGAGGTCTTTCCCAACCGTAATGATTTTATGATATTTTTGTCATTGAACTGACTTAATGCACGTCTGTCAGAAGCTAACAGGTGAAAAAATGATCTGTGTATCTTCAGGGCTGGTCAGCAAGCTTGAATGCAACAGGTGACCTTGGCCTTAGGCTGAATATCAGCACATTAAATCTTTGCTAGATGTTCTTAAAACTAGTTATAAATTCTTTTAAGTGAACACAGGGGATATTTTTTTTTCATTTCAGTGCATAGTAGTTCCAAATAAAAATAAATTTTGGAAGGATGAAAATCTTTACAGAATTAGGTTGAATTTAGCAGGCATTTTAGCCAAAAATTGCAAAACAGTAATGTGGGAATATTTTTTTAAATGTCAGTGTATTTCCCTTTGACGTTTTCTAAATGAAATGTTTCGTTTGGGAAATGCCAAACCCCTTTGTTGTGACATTCTTCTAAGTTAAACCTTTTCACCCTTAATTTCAAAATGGCATTTTTAAATTTGAAAAATTGACCTCCATATCAAATAATTGGTCTTATCTTTTTAGAGTTTAAGTAACTTGAAGACAATCCAAGCACTCCATTATGAGTCAAAAGAAATAATTTAGCTCTACTTGATGTTCTGTTTTACCTCTTTTCTCCTTGGAAGAGAGCAGTGGTAATGGGGGGGGATTTTTTTTTCCAGGATGATTTTTATTTCACTCCTTAGGTGCTTTAATTGCTCTGTTCTACCTGCAATATACAGGTGGTGGAGTCTAAGAGAAGTCCCTCTGAAAATCTCAAGCAACATCAGATGACGTAAGCACTCCTTGACGTAACTTCTGCTGATATTGCCAAGAGTCAAATCATCCACAAAAGCCTAATTAAGGGATCATTATGACATCCAGACATCTAGACATCATTTAGGGTAGAAGCTGCACTAGCTGGAGGAGCTGTCAGGATCTTTGCTCTTCACATCCCTTTTCTGGACCTCTGTCAATGCAGCAGAACTGCTGACAGCCGAAGCACTTCCCATTGTGAAGCCTGCTCGCCCTCATAATTTTCTTTTTCCATATCATTCATATGATAACGCCACGTAAGGGGAACCGTGGGTTTAATGAGCCGTTGAGGTGCACAGGTAGCAATAACCACTCCTGCTGCATCCTCTCTCTGACACTGTTTCCTGTTCCTCCCGTTCCCACCACAGCTGACTGCAGAGTGGGCTACCTACTAATTGGGAGTGTCTCTCTTATTATCTTTTAACAATGGCATGCCTCCTACTCCCACCTGAGTCACTTCCAAAGGCAGCCTGCATCTGCGACAGCATTCCGTTTCCGGGCTTGGGGGGATGGACTCTGCTGCCAGATCTCTATTGTGGTGAGTCAGAGACGAGGAAGGGTTGGGAGAGGAAAGGGCTGATTTGCTTCTCTTTGCCTTCAGTTCAGGGACAAAACAGCAAAGGAGTTGCTGAAAGACGTAATTGGAGAAATGTATTAGTCATAGAGAGGTGGTTTGTTGATGTTTTGTTAGAAAGCAAGTGCTTCTGACGTAGGGTCTACCTCTAGGAATCCCTGATGTGAGTAGCTTCGTGCAAAGTCTCCAAAAGGAAAGCAACAAAACTGTCGTCAAGGCAGAAAAACCAGCCTAGGGACAGGTTTTGATCACCTAACCTTAGATCTCAGCACTCTGCACTGAGCTCCCTGTTTTATTAACCTCCAGAGAGCAGGTCAGCAGAGTGTAGGCCATTGTCTCACCCAGTGCAGGTGTTGAGTGGAGAACATGCCCCAAATTTCACCAACCCCATCGCCTTGCTCACCAAAGATAGAGCAAGAAGCCTCCAGTGATTTTTCTTTTTTCAGATGTAAAACACGTTCATCAGAAACACGCACCCTAAATTACACGACCTTACCCTGCTTTCCTGAGGATCCATCTTGGGGTTTAGCAACAAAGTAGATGCTCTGGTATCAAGTCAGGGTTTTGAAGGCATGACCCATCTCACACCTCTCTCTTTTCTCCTTTCTTTGGCCCACAAACTGAAAAGTCAGGAGTACTGTAATAATTATCCTGACAAATTAGATTGAAACCAGCCTGCTGGTTGTAGTAGTTATTAGGGAAGAACTTGTGAACATGGAGGAAATTAAAAATGGAATACAAGAAAATAAACACACATGCCAGGTGATCCTCAATCGTTTAAATTTAGTTTCCTCAGGACTTCAGGCAAGAACAAGCAAACAGGTAAATATCTCCTTTAAAGTACCTGGTTGAAATAATTCAGCTTTTTCAGAGGGAAAAAAAATAATATTTAATTCCTAGTTATAGTATTTATTTTGTCTTAATTTTTTAATTCACCTTCGTCCTTTCTTTTGAAAAATGAATGGAAATGACAGAAGTAGCATTGGCAAAATGTAATAAAAATCACTATAATTTCACTCCTTTTTTCTTGAATTTTGATGGTAAAAAGGCAGCATGAAGTTAAAAAGTGAGAAAATCGACCTCTCAAGGAGGAGTGAAAACGGGCAGCTTTTTGAAAGTAAAAACAAGCTGCAACAATCTTCATTAAATTGCTGGTTGAAATGTTTTTCATAACAAAGTGGGAAATCTAATGGAAATGACTGTGATTAATCTAAATGTTTACATTTTGATGGAACTTGCTTTTTTTTTTTCAATGATCAGAAAATTCATTCCACTGTTTGCCGTTGGCAAGTGCAATAATAAGACTAAACCCTCTTGCAATCCAAGAGTGGGAGTGGGACAGTCTGCTCCAGAGAAGATCTCACACACTGAAGGAGGAATTGAGAGGCATTCCTCAGATCACACCATCTGCAAAATGTGCTCGCTTCTTACACTTTGCTGACAAAATAAGACTTGTTATAAATCTAGGAGAAGATAATATGGTATAAAAAAATTACCCCCTGTTTTTTTTGGGTTTTTTTTCTGTAGGAAACTGGAAGGGAGGGAAGAAGCCAGGAAGTTCCACCTCAACATGAGGAAGAACTTCTTGACTGTGAGGGTTACAGAGCACTGGAACGGACTCCCCAGAGAGGTTGTGGAGTCTCCTTCTCTGGAGACTTTCAAGACTCGTCTGAATATGTTCCTGTGTAACCTGCCCTAGATTCTCTGGTCTTGCTTGGCAGGGGAGTTGGACTCGATGATCTCCAGAGGTCCCTTCCAACCCCTAACATTCTATGATTCTATGATTCTATAAGCCAAACCCAGACATGGGTTCTGGTAGACATAAAATAAAGATTTTGATCAAAGGGTCTGGGGGAAAAATGAGCAAATAAATATGGTTCTATCACCTCAATTGTGTGATGCCAAGTACCTGAACCTGGACTTGAGCAAACGCGTTTTCATAGAATAATAGAATGTTAGGGGTTGGAAGGGACCTCTGGAGATCGTTGAGTCCAACCCCAAAGAGACCTCATGAGACCATTCTACCTTGATAAAACCTAGAAAAAAAGTATTTGTTTATTATTATTATTATTAATGCCTTTCATTTTGTTGCTGAGCTAGCAATGAAGATGGAGTGAAGAGACAAATCACATTCAGGTTACACAAGCAAGCTCCATCTTCTATTAACTGAAAGAATTTCCAGCTTATCCAATGAAAGAGGCGTTTAGCAGAGGGGTTGATTCAGCTGAGGAGATACTTTATCATTAAATGCGTCACTAATAACATGTTTTGGTGTCCTACATTTTTGTAACGCGTTCCCATGCTGCAAATCTATTTAGCGCCTGAGAAGCAACTGTGAAGACTTCTTAAATCTCCCTAGTGATAAAACTGATTCGAGCCACCTGACACACAACAAATGGGTGGGCAACCGTAAAAGACAAAACAGAGATGCTGCATTTCCCCTCCTCATCTTCAAGGTCTCCTTCTTCAGTTACCTGCTCTGATCTAAAAGGCTGAAAAGAGAAGCAGCTTGATTTTGATTTTTCTTCCCCCCCCTCTCTGGAGAAACTCTGCCTTGCTCTGTTCTGCTCCGGCATTGCTCCTCCAACAATGCTGGGGCTGGAAAAATCCAGTGGTCTTCACATTTGTCATTTCCAGTTGGTAACAGCTTGTCTGACAGGGCCTTTTGGGTAGAGTATTTATCAGAGATGCCAGCCTAGCAATGAGTACACAGCAGCACCGTGTATTCATGACTGTCCCATTCTCCACCGCTCATGGTATATTGACCCCGCTATAGTTTTTCTACATCCATCTTTGACTCCAGAGAGAAAAAATCCTGCTACTACCCCTTTGGTTACTAGGCAGTGGGAAGTAGCGACGTGGAAATGTCTCCATTTGGATATGTCGATCATATGGTATAACCCATTGTCCTGTTTTGAGCTAGAACAGAACTCATTCTGTTCAGTGTTTTTACTTTTCAACCCGGTCTCTTCTAACTAACGGCACTTTCTGAAGTTACCAGCAGAGTTCTGCAGACAGTCTCTGTTTCTCGCAGTGATAACGCTCCACGTTCAGTTGCTACCAAGGATGGGTGTGTGGAGAAAGGCTCTTGCTTATACTCACTCCTGCACAGATCAAGGTCACTGCTAAACCTTGTGCACCATGTTGGGGGCTGCAGAAAGTAAAAGGTCACACCTGCAGGGAGGAGTGGATAAGAGAGGTGACCTTAAACTGACCAACGAGGGATTCCACTCCATATACGTCATATTCAGTATAAAGCTGAGGGATCATGAAGGTCAAGCCTCTTCTTCAATGGTAAGGCTTGTCCAGGGAGGACTCTGTCTGTTCTGCCTTCCATCCCAATCCATGTGTTCCTGAACTCAATTCCAGAATACAGCTCCTGAATCTGGTTCTCATCTCCCACTGAGTCCTGTCTGGGACATTCCCAGAACCTGCTCCACAGCATCAGTGGTGACAGTGACATAATTGCCCTCAGGGGCCTTGGGTTCGATGTTGGTTTTGCGTATGTTTGTACATATTCTATTCTATTATTATTCTTTTAATTAAAACTGTTGTAGTTTTCTTTTCTAATCCATACATCTCTCCCCCTTATTCCCTTTCTCTTCCCCTTTGGGAAGGCAGAGGTGTTAACAGAGAGCATCTGCCATTTGTCTGGTGGCCAGCCCTGACCCTAAACCTCAACAGCCATGCACAGACTGTCCATTCTGCAGGGTGCCAACTGGCTGTAGCTCAAATTCAATGTGATAACCAAGGCAGCTGAGCTAAGGGTGTTTGTTAGGGTATTGGGCTGGATCCTAATCCATCCAAGCCAAGGTGTTATTAGCAGAGCTGGGGCTTGAGCTGGTGTCCCTGGAAGTCAGCGCTGTTTGGGACACCCTTCCTGTACAAGAGTTAAGCGTAGGAAATGCTCAATTCCAATGCCTGTTAGCCAAAGACAAAAAGGAAATCCTGCTGCTATCTGTGCTTTGCTTTTCTTCTTGGCAGACACAGGCGTTAAGTTCCTGGAGTCTTCAGCTCAGACCCCCACAGAATTGGAAATGAGGGTAAAGGGAAGAGGTTTTCTTTTTCTTCTCTCTCATGTCTCAGAAGAGGTGTTCAAGCTGCTGAAGGAACCTACTTCTTCAAACCGTAGAACCAGATTTGGGAGTTATATGGCCATATGCTAGCTGGATCTGCAATTCATTCGAATAAACCCATTTGGAATGGGAAACTGGATCCGTAAGTGAGAAAAAAAGGCTCCTGCTTTATACTGGGTGTTAAGAAATTTCAGAGTGGTTGCCACTTTCCCTTTTGCTGTCAGCACGTAATCCAGGAAAAATCGCCTAATTCTGCTGCCTATCATTAAAAAAGGGGTAACAAAGCTTCCTTTTCTCATCTCCTTCACCTGCCCTCTGGACATACTGTCAGTCTCCGATAATGTGTAGGGACAATGTTTAACACCAGACTCTTTTTAATTTCCCTTGATGTGTTCTAGATATTATTTAATTTTATGATGGTCAATGAGCAGCAGCGCACTGATGTCCAGTTTTGAGGCAACACAAAGGAGTGTGGTGGCCCCTCTGATATCTAACAAGGGTTGTGCTCACTTGGAAACAATTTTTCCAGTGGAAGAAATCAATGTAATTTGGAAATTCTGCCTCCCACAGGTGACAGTTGGGCAAATGGCTACTTGTATGGTTGCACATACGCAAAAAGAATTGCCCAAGTTTGTTTCCTGAGGAAACCGGGTCAGAAAAACATCTCTCCAAGTGCCACATAGCCTTCAGGCATTGACCTGAAGATTTCAGCAGACAGGACTTTTCACTGGAGAATCACTGAGCTTCTTTAATGTTGCCTAAGGTTCATTACTGGGGATTTCTTTTTTTTTCTTAAATTGATGAGGTTGTAGAAAGAGCACTTCTATATACTGGTATTGGTGGTGAATATTAGATATAAGCTAAAGTGAAAAGAAAAAAAAGAGTGAGTCAAAAGAAACCTGTACTGGAAATTAAACATCCTATCATCTCTGTAAATGATATCCATTAAATCTCTGGCCAAGATAGTGGACAAAACAATAAAAATACCAATCTGTACATTCTGGGGGGCACAGTGCAATCAGGAAATCCGTCAGAGGAGCTGCTTTCTCATCTCCTGCTGTCTTTTTGCACATAAAAGCTCGTATTTCTCCGGGCTGGTGTTACATCAGGCCCAGCATCCCTGTGCCAGAAGATAAGCAACTGAAACCTCAGAATATTTTCTCTTCTTTCTGGCTTATGCACTCCAGTTTTGCTAATTGGCCTTGTTTGTTGGGGACTAGGCTGGTTTGTTTAAAAGCTTTGTTGGACACGTTCTTTTAAATAATGATTTGCCAGGTTTTTGGAAGGGATTGTGTGTTTGGTTGATTTTTTTCCCTGTTTTTCAGGCTGCTGTATTTCCTCCTCACGTGGCCTTACTGTCTATCATCAGTAAACCTTCTCATGAGATATTTTTCAGTTAAATTGCTTAAGAAAGCTAGGACTAGGGGATAGGAAAATAGGAAAAAAAGGGGGAAAAAAAAATCAGAGTTTGACGTGAATAAACATAAATCAGCATCTATACTAGCTGAGAGAAAGAAATTGTGAGTGCACCTGCCACCTCAGCAGGGATGCAGGAGAAATGTCACGCCGTGACTAAGGCAACTCACAAAGAAGTTGCAAAAACGTTGATTCTTACACGTGCTCTGGGAGGTCACCAAGCTATTAGGCTAGAAGGGCTGATCATCTGCCTTGTGGTAGGAATGGTATCTCCTTCCTGGCAATTCCAGCAAAAGGACAGTGCTCAAATAATAAATTATTCAAGTAAACAAGCAAAGCATCTTCCTGAGGCAAATTGCCGGCAATCCAGACAGAAGGCAGTGCATCGCTCCCTTCTCTTGTTAGATGATTACATGTTGTTTGTTCTTACAAGGAGGATTCTCAGCTGACACAAAGCAGGCTGGAGAGTCTTCCCTGCGAGGAAGGAATGAGGAGGGAAAGAAAAGAGTACGTGTTATTATTTATCTATGTTATTTTTATTTTTCGATTAAGCAAAACACTAGAGAGAAGGAGGGGTTGATACCTCAAGGCTTGGTGCTTGAGCAGCCATTAAACTCCTCTCTCATGTCCTGTGAATATGCTCCAATGACTGCGAGCTGAGCATGGGAGAAGGAGCAAGTCAGCTCACACCAAAGTGCTGTCAAGTCCAAGTCACCCTTTGGATACCCAGAAAATGTGAACAACCTGACACTGGCATTGATACCCTGATCCCCAGGCCGTGATCTTTGGTAGAAATCCACAAGCACAGTCAGACCTAATCACTTCAGGTTTCTGTGAGCCCCACAGTGCTGCGATTTAGTGGAGTAAACGCTGTGTTGTGAGTCTAATTTTGTAACAAGTAGGGGCTTGAGTGCTTCATTACCCTGTGACTCATTCTGTCTCCAGTGGTATGGGCCCACCTCAGAATTCAGGGTGGTTCTTTGACATTGCTTAAACTGTCTGGACATCTCAGGTCTACTAAGCCAGTGTCCATGTATTGCATGAATGGGACTTCTGAGGCTTAATTATGCTCTGCTACTTGAAAGACCATAGGAGTACATGCCTTACCATGCTACTTTGACTTCCGTAGATGTAAGATCAAGAAATAAATACTACAAGTGTGAAAAGTTACACTGTACTCCTACATAAAAAAACAAAGAGGAGATGTAGACGTGTAGGTGTCTCGACTGTGATCAAAATCCCACCTTTACTTTGGAATGGTCAGTGATCTCTGAGTTTACAGGGAGCAAATCACCACCCCTGTTATTTTCCACCCTATGCCGTTCCCTAGTAGGTAACAGAAAACGGAGCATCAAAGGGCTCAATCAACTATGGAAGGCGCAGCACAGTCCTCCACAGAGGCACAAATTATCCAACATAAGAAGGGAGTGGAGGAGAGAGGTCAATTCTTGATGGGGAGCTTTGCTGCTCCTCATCTCACGTCAGGACAGATTCAGCCCCCAGCCTTTCCAGCCCAGCATTTTAAGCATAGCTCATTTTCTTTCAAAAGGGCTGTGTATTTTGTTGCCAAATAACTCCAAGCCTGATGTGATCCATGGCAAGCAGAAGGATACTTTTGCAAGGTTGCCATTTCTAGAGGGTTGTTTTGTTGGTTTTTTTTTTTTCCCTGCAGTGCTGTTTTTCTTCATTCTAATCCAGTGCCAGAGCTGCTTTGGCTTTGCCAAGCATCTTAGGAATATCTCAGAACAGTTGTTCACGATTGAAACTATAGTTGCTCTGTGTGGTCTCTCACAACATTTTCTTTTCCTGGGAGGCAGTTGGTTGCCTGTAGTTATAAAACAAACAAGTAAATAAAAACCCTCCACCAAAAATAAAACAAATTAAAAACCCCGAGTCGATTTTCCAGGAGCTGATATTGCTCTCTGTTTTCAAAGGAGCTGATACTGTCCTCAGGAAGGTTTTCACGCATTGTCCTCAGGCTAAGGATCAGGGAACACATGGTACAAGAAGATCTGGGCTGGCTTTAAAAGCGAGCTTCATCACAAAATGTGACCTGATTCTGGAGGTACCTGGTCTTGTACTGATGACTGAGAAAATCCCTCTTGTTCCTTGTTCCTACTTAAGTAAAGGTGTGAATTCTATGTGAACTCATTAAACAACTTGAACCTCTACTTTGACATTGCATCTTAATGCCCCTTAGCTTTTATTTGAATTAACTTGTTTCTATCAATAGTTTGGCGATGAGTTTAGGCTCTAAGGTTTCCATCATAGATGGAAATCATAGAATCATTCAGGATGGAAAAGACCTCTAGGATCATCTAGTCTAAACTTCTTTGAACATCTCCCTAACCCCCAGACCATGTCTCAAAATGCCACATCTACCCATTTGTTGAACACCTCAGGGATGGTGACTCCACCACCTCCCTGGGCAGCCTGCTCCAGTGGCTCATCACTCTTTCAGTAAAGAACTTCTTCCTCACATCCAAACTAAACCTCCCCTGGTGCAACTTGAAGCCATTACCTCTTGTCCTTTCATTAGTTACCTGGGAGAAGAACTAGCACCAGCCTCACTACAACCTTTTAGGTAGTTGTAGAGAGCAATGAGGCCTCCTCTCAGCCTCCTCTTCTTCAGACTGAACAATCCCAGTTCCCTTAGGTGCTCCTCATATGACACATTCTCCAGACCCCTCACCAGCTTGGTTGCCCTTCTCTGCACCCATCCCAACACCTTAATGTCCTTCTTGTACTGTGGTTCCCAGAACTGGACACAGTACTCAAGGTGCAGTCTCAGGAGTGCCGAGTCCGGGGGCACAATCACCTCCCTACTCCTGCTGGTCACACCATTTCTGATACAGGGCAGGATGCCGGTGGCCTTCTTGGCCACCTGGGCGCACTGTTGGCTCATGTCCAGCCAGCTGTCCACCAGCACCCCCAGGTCTTTTTCCATCAGGCAGCTTTCCAGCCACACTTTCCCAAAATGAAGAGAATTCATCTGGCATCCCTCCATAACTTCTCTCCTTCATGGGCCTGAAGGAATGCTGACCTTCCTAGGACCCTGAAAAAAGCAACAATGAGATCCTGAAGACATCATTCAATATTGCCAGGCAAAAGCATAACGCTATGGTATGTTGTACGTAGTTAAATGACCCAATAATGATCAAATTTGAATAAAGCCATACAGCTTTTTAGTCTCTTTCATTAATTTTGAGGTTTCAGATGCCCCATCCCTGAAAGTGTTCAAGGTCACATTGGATGGGAGTTGAGCAACTTGTTCTAGTGGAAGGTGTCCCTGCCCACAACAGGGAGGTTGGAACAAGGTGATCTCTAAAGTCCCTTCCAATCCAAGCCATTCTATGATGATCCTGTGATTTAAGTAATTAATTTCTTCCCATTACTTGCTCACGGAGAAGAATATAGATTTTTATTGTTTTAAAAATGCCTCTTCAGGTCATTCACAGTTCAGCATTCTAAAATCATCTTCATTTGCCCATTTATTAGTGAGATTACTAGCACAGATTAAATGCATCATCATTGCAAAGAGCAGGCTATAGAAGCTTGATTGCACATAACTGCTTTAATATCTCCTCAGCTCTTTCATGTGGATTTTTGTTCCTTCCAAAGCTTTACCATGTACCCTAGATCCTCCATAGCAAAGCCTTTAAGTCCTCTCATCCTCCTCTCTTACCTACAAACATAATCAAATCTACTTATGACCTCTTTCTATGCAGCGTGCCACCAGCCAACAGAGCAAAATGCTGCCTGTGCTGCAGGCAGTCAGCTCTCCACGGGGTTTAGTGGTCAACTGGACCCTCTCTTTTGGAGGTGAATCATGCCAATAGTATCCACTGTCTCATAGTTTCAAGTGGACAAAGCCAAAAGGCCTTGGAGGAGATGTATGTAGTCTCCAGAACTGGTTTATTGTGGGATTTTAATATCTCTAAGTCTACTATTTTACCAAATTTAGTGGAGCTTGTCAAGAGGATGCAAAGCTCTGTGGGAGGATGGTGCAGATAGACGTGCAGCAAGATCGATGGCACGACATTAGGAAATCAGACTAAAGATGGAGAAATAAAGGAATTAGAAGGAACAGAGATCTTCATGCTGTGTGATGGAAAGTTCTAACTGTTGGCCTTCAGGAAAACGCTATCCTTAGGAGTGGACACATTATTTAAGAACTATTTTCAGCTCAGACCTTTAACCTTCAGCTCAGAAATCTGAGTTGAAGAAATCACCACAGAGAAAGAGGACATGGATGGCTGGATTGAATAAATTCATTGAATCCCGGGCTTCTATTTTTTTGCCAAGGTTTTGTTTTACTGCCGTACCAGGTGAATCACAAATTGATGCCTGAGGAGACTGTTTCTGTTTACGACTCCTCAAAATCAACATGGGATGCTGACAGTAAGAAACATCATTTGATGGCATCTTTCAGCTGGTTTCCTCCAAGGAAGAAGAGTAGATAGCAGCATATAATGGATTTTATGCCAGAGTCTCCACACAGATCTGTAGCATGGCACAGACCACTGTGGGGACAAAGAGTCTGTTTGCTAACAGTGCATTATTGCCACTCACTCTGAACTCCAGCTGCATAAGAGGATGATATTTTCCTTTCTCTAGCTCACCCCACCTCCTCTCACCCCCAATGTCATTGCAACAAGCTTTGAAAACCCCTGGAGTCCCTCAAAGAACACCTGCCTCCGATGGATTGTCCAGGAAAAGTAACTCTCAGATGATTATGTTAACATTTGAGAGAAGGAACATCCTCTCAGTACCCTCCCCATGGTGATTCTGCTCACATTTGAGCATTCCCAGGAGCAGATTGTTTCAGGCAAATACACTCGTAGGAAAAGTTTTCACAAAGGAGGGATCAAGGCCTGTTGCTGTAGCCTTCAGCCATGCTGAGTAGTGTGACCTAATGTGCATTGCCTGGAGATTTAGAGGCTGAGTGGAAGATTATGTCTGGAAATTGTTCTGCACCGAGGGGAATGAATCACTGTGTAAGAGTTAAAGAAGACTTGTTAGCTCTTTGGACTCACTTCCAGAGGATTATTTACCTCACCAGAGCATTACATACTTTCCTCGGACTGGCTTTAAAATATCTCCAACAACATGTTTAAAATATCCCCGGTAACACACTTTCTCCATCTGCCCTGAGAATATCCTTTTGGCTGACAGTAAAAAGGTTCTTGATAGTGCCCAGGTATGGGAACTTTGCATGGGTAAAAACAGCCAGTTCAGGCATTTTTAGAGAATTCAGGAGATAAATTTTGTAATAGCTGTGTGATGGACCGCGCTTTTTGTGCCTATTCATGTGTGCAAGCAAGTTCTTTTGGTTGTTTGGCCCTGCAAACATTGTCAGCAGAGCCATCACCTTTATGTCCAAGAAACTTCCAGTTCTGGTCCATGTACATATCCTTGGGAAGCAAACATAAGGGAGAGAAAGGGATAGCTTGCTGTGAAAAAGGTTTGTCCAGTGCCTAGGAAAACAACTTGAGGTTTCAACCAGCAAAGCTCAGTTTCCGGCCAGAAGCAACTTGTGGAAGTCCAAGTCAAGTATCCATTCATTTGAGGTTCATCATAGAGTTCCAATAATTTTTACAACTGCAGTGAGTTGAAGGGGGCTGTTGGCACAGGTCCTGTGCAAGGCTTGACTCCACATCTTGATCAACATGGAGCTGACCTTCTTATTTGCTTCGTATTCTTACTTTGTCTTTGCTCAACCACTCTTTACCAGAAGGTAAAACTCTTCTTTTGACCATGCTTGAGGCAATGGATGAGTTGATGATGCACTTGAAGCTGGAAATAAAGCATCAACAGGGTCTGTTTGGGTTTTGGTGTTTTTTTTTTCAGTCAGTGAAGAAGCCATGAACATGGTAACTACCACTAGAAATTCTGTCTGCAAAGACAAGAAAGCCATCTGGTCAGTTTTAGAAGTTAAGATATTCGCCTAACTCCTATCTCATGCAACACCACTCTTGAAGAAGCCTATATGGGAGTCTCAAAAGACACTGGCAAGTCTATCGAAATGGATTCCAAGAAGTTTCTGCAAAAGGCATTGAACTCTTCCAGAAGTCCATACTGTTCCAGTCAGATTTTGCTCCATGGACCTGTGAGACTGCTAGAAGTCTTCCTGTGGGCAAGTTTTGAACAAGTTATTGCAGAATTAAATACACTCACATGAACTCCACTCACACTCCTGAACCTCCTTTTTCTCCAGCCTAAATAACCCCAGTTCTCTCAGCTGCTCCTCATAAGACTTGTTCTCTAGGAAGGATGGCTTTAATCTGGATAGTTTTTACAGGATTTACATGTTTTCCTCAGGTTATCTTATATGACAATCCAGTAAGATTTCATTAGAATTCCTGTATAAAAAGCAGAACAAAAGAAGGAGATTCCAGGGGAAGTCTTTTCAAGCAAACATGGGTAACAGTACAATGACCATACATCACTGAATCTTATAGCATGACCACCATGATGCTAAAAAAAAAAAAAAAGAAAGCAATGAGATATTGAAAAGATCTGGGTTAAGCTGTCACACGGATGGTGATGGAGCCCTGGAACCGGCTGCCCAGAGAGTTGTGTAGTCTCCTTCTCTGGAGACTTTCAAAACTCACCTGTATGCTGNTGATTGGCTCCTGGTTAAAGTAGCCCTGGCCTCACCCACCACCCCAACCATGACCACCTGGGTGAGGGCGGAGCCACAGAGCCACAGCTGGGCCAGGTTCTGCCTCTGGAACATGAAGCCAGCAGGAAAACCAAAACATTCTGCTAGGCTGTGACTCATTCACAGGTCATCTCTGACCTGGGGCCCATGACTCAGGCCCCAGCACTTCAGATGCGATCCTGGGGATCCTGACTGAGACAAACCAGTTTTAGCAGGGGGATTGGATGAGGTGACCTCCAGAGGTTGTTTCCAACCACTACCATCCTGTGATTCTGTATTTTGAGCGGTTTACTTATGCTGAAGGCAGCTGTCACATAAAAGACAGAAATCTTGAACACAGGGCTACCCAAAGATTGAGTTTTCATCTTAACACCCAAAGAGGTGTTTTTCAGGTGCTTCTACCCAAGCAACATGAAGTCTTGCAAACATCCTCTTGATTTTGTGAAGCGGCCCAAGATGAACCCAGGTGATGTCATGGTTAGATGGCTGAAAGGTGCTGCCAACAATCTGCCTTCTCAGATTTTATTTCCTAGGTTATCCGAGGATAAAGTTCCATCGCTCTTGCCCTTGCTATTATAGCCACACATCAATTGTGGTCAAAAAACTATCAGGATAAGGAGGCTGTTTCCCTTCTGGATGTTCTCAGAATGCTTTATTTTGTTACTGAATGGTTAAATATTTTAATTTACACGCTTGACTCGACTGTCTGTATGAGTAGAATTGCTTAATGTATGTATGCACCTGTGAGCATGCATATAGAGAAACTCTGGAAGGATGGTACCATGAGATGTAATATACAGCAGGACCCAAGGGAGTGAAAGAAAACTGCCTGAAATTAAAAACGTTCTCACTTGAATCATTTTCTGTAAGGCTACTTATGCTGTTCTCCTCCAATCAATACATTACTTGACTTCACTTAAAATGATGACATCTTTTCTTTTTTTTTTTTCAAATGTAGTTAAGTCTAATTAAAAGGAATTAGTCACGAGAGTGACAATTTTTAAGCTAACTACAGAATTACTTCGTGTGGCATTTATTAGGTAAGTCAAACATGGCAAGAGTTTCAAACAAACTGGCAAATTCAGCAAAAGTAATGTCTTGGCATCAAAATTCTTTCTTAAAATTAAGTCATTTGTTATTAGAGGTATTCTTTTTTTTTTTCTTTTTCTCACATAACTTCTTTTTCTGTACTTTCTTTTTGTTAGGATTGCGGAATAAAGACATTGTATAATAGTGAGTAATAAAATCTGTCATTCTTGTGAGTAATGCTTTGTAATTAGAAGAAGTAAAAGTAAAGTAAGTACAATGGTGTGTGGTGTGCAGGGCTGGGGGTGTGTGGTTGCGTTCGATGGGTTTTATATTAATAATGATGCTGAACTTTCAACGCTTGGAAGCTCTCCTTGAATTAGCATCAAGAGGTGTAGAGGTTTATCTGTACTTTCAGTTCCACCATGCTGCCACATCTATACAAATCTTTCACCCAGAGACAGCTGGGATGAACCCAAACCCTTCATCGCTAAAGCTATGAGCCTCAAGTGTGAGAGCTTGGGGAAGAAAACTCTTATCAGCTGTTAAAACCCTGGCTGTCTTTGCAATCCAGACGCTAGATGGCTGAGTTCCCTTCTCAAGTGCTCATGTGCTCCAGGTCATGTTCTGCAAGAGGCACCAGTGGGATTAGTTATTTCCCTCTTCAGGACTCAGCAATTCCCCAGAGTCGATATTGCTGCTCCTATTGTGCTTCTTTTGCTGCAGAAGCACATGAAAATGCCAATTTTTAGTTCAAATACTTCAGGTCCCGTGAGCTTGGATCAAGTCCAAGGCTGTGTTTCAGGGGGCGTGTCCTCAAAGCCACGGACACTGTTTTTCTTGCGTTATTTTGGTCCTTTGCTGGGTTTATCCAGAGCCAGGTCTTTTAGCTGTTGTATCCTCTCTAGCTCTGGAGCAGATGTCTCTGATGGGGCTGCCCCAGAGCTGGGGATTTTGGGAGATGGGTATTTCCCAGCTCTGGGCAGGGAGATGGAAGGTCTGCCCCAGAGCTGGGTATGCTGGGAGCCACCAACAACTGCTCAGTGAAATTAGCATTCTCATTAACTAGCATTTAACAGGCTTGATAATTGCCAGCCAGTAATGAAATGCACAGGAGTGTCAACTTCTGGGATCTTGGAACCTCCAGTTCCATGGAAATGTGGATGATTTTTGCTTTCTTCCTCACTTAGGAGCACCTCTCTCAAAAAGACCAACAAGTCGTAATCCTGATTTTCAGCTCACTCTCCTGTCTATCCCTGTCTCAGAGGTTCCAGGGAATGTTGAGTCCAGCACCTCAACTTTTAAATTACCCTAAAGTATCATTATTGCCACTTTTTGGAAATCCTGTCTTACTGCAAGGCTAAATTCAACCAACTTCAATTTCCAGTTATTTGATTCAAGAATACCTTTCTCTCAAGACTTGAAAGAACAAAATTCGCCCTCCCCAGTATCCTGATTAGTCTGTTAAACTATGAAAAACCACACAAGAAATCTGCTTCTTACCCACTTGAATGAACTGTTGTGATTTTGCACCCTAAATTTGGTATGACGCCCTTTGAATCCCCGAGCTTCCGGGTTTTTTAAGCACTTTTCTTCAAGTATTGTATTTTAGTAGCAGCCTTCATTATACAGCATGCGGATACTTGATTTCAATAAATAACGAATCAAATAAATACATTTTGCAGGATTGTGTTAGTGCTTCAGTTAGAGGAGTTCTTTGAGAATTTGCGGTACATCTGTTTTGCTGATTTTTTAGGACCTACTCAGCTTCCTAATCCCTTTGGTCTCTCTGCTTCCAGAGGTAAAAAAATCATTTTACTTGGCTGTCTTCTGTGTGCTTTAATGGTTGGTGTTTGGTATCTTTGTAGTGGTGACTTGTCCTCCTTGCTATTGATTCCACAATCATTCTCACGCTGTCGGGCAGCTTTCACTAAACAAACAAATCAACAGAAAAAGGAGCGTTTATACATCAGTGAAAAAAAATATTGAATAATGTTTGCTCAAAAGCTATTTTTAGAGTGATTGCTGTGAAAAGATACTGGGAAAATCCTTCCTGCTCCATTCAAAATAAAATTTCACGTACTGAGGAAGGTTTTAATTGATGTGGGATGCATCTTTTGGTTTCTTTATATGGCACGTGGTTGCAATCGAGTGGAATGGAAGTAGGTCATATCATCATGACTTTCTTTATCAAGCAGACATGAAATCTCCTCAAAAAGATAACAGATTTCTTTAACAAGACCTACTTTCCAGGGAACGATGTCATCTGGTGCTGTAGTGATATTTTTAACTTTGCATTTATTTTTTTTTCTTTTATGAGCTTCTGAGTTAACAGTGATTTTGCTTCCTGAGGCTTTCTGAAGTTCAGTCTTCACAGTCCAGCGCTGAAGTCCATTAAGTGTCCACAAGCCCTCAAGTCCCTCAGAAGGTCTCTAGTTTTCCATGATAAAATTAATGCAACCCCAAAACTCTCGGTAGATTTTTCTAAGAAGCTGGGGTATCAACATACATGCAGCAAAAGTTCTCAAAGATTTCATTGCAACACCTGTGGCCTCAATTAGTAGATACATTTATAGGACAGCTTAAGTCTGCTGGGACATTTACTGTCACAATGGGACACGCTAATATGGGTGCACTGGGAGTGTTGCGACCCTCACTGTGTACAATATTTTGGATATAGGCGTGGGGGTCCCAAATGATTGAGAATTTTGCTGCATCCAGGTGCTATAGCCCTTCTTCTTCTTCTGCAAAGAGGAATTTACATTTTGTCAGACCAAATGTGTGTCTAGGCAGTATTCTCGCTCAAATGGTGGCCCACACATCATGCCTAGTAAAATGTAAAAGACAGAAATACACTGTTATTTCCATTATATGTTCTCTGGAGATGGGTGGCTGAGGAAATACTGCAGTCAGAACACTTGAAGGTCCTCTGCAAGATCAGAAGAGAGCAGTTTCTTTTTGTCTCCATGTACCCATGATCTAGAAAGCAGAATGAAGGTTGATGGCCATGTCCCTTCCAACCCTGTTGCTTTGGCATGTGCAGAGAGAGAAGCAATGTTCTTAATGGCACATGGGAGGTCTGAATTCCTTAATCTCTTTGCCCTTTCTGCAGCAGTACTTCCACTTGGTAAACAACCTGGGGAGGGGGGCAATGAAAGTAGTGAGGCAAAGCAAAGTTGTTTTGAACCTGTTGAAAGGTGAGGAGGAATTGAAATGTGAGATGGGGGAGGAAAATGAAAGTCCCAGGGGCACATTTCACTGCTTGATGGGTGTCGGGCTGGATAAGTTACAAATAAACTGTCATTTTAAGAGCTACCAGATACCGATGCAAAAGGAAAGTTAAAACAACAGCTCCTCAAATATTATAGGCGGCAGCTTTTAGTGCTTTGCTGCATTTGCAGTCCCGAAAATCAAGTTAAATCTGTGCACTGACAGTGACTTTGCTGCTAGACATTTCACATTTTGCTTTTATTTAATTTTTTTTTTTAATTTTTAGATTTTGATGGCCTCTATTCTGACTATACTGGGCTATACTGGCTTGAGCAGATTTCCATAAGGCTGTTGCCAGTAGGCTTGTCAGCTTAACGTGTACCAGCTTGTGGTGACCATCCACGCTGTTTCCTCACAAGCAAATATGGAATTAGTCCAAGCTCTGACAAGAGAGAGACGAGATGCAGGTTGCAGGAGAATGTGTCTCTCCAGATGTGCTATTGCCTGTCTGCAGCATAAAGCAAGAGCCAGGATGGGCTGTGTCCCTGGAATTAGTAATTTAGACACACCTGGGATGGGATCCAACTCATTTCACCTTAGAGAACTCCAGCTGAGCCTGTCACATTCAGTCCCCTTTATCATAGAATCATAGAATGGTTTGGGTTGGAAGGGGCTTTTAAAGGTCATCTAGTCTAACCCTCCTGCAGTGAGTAGGGACATCTGTAACTAGATCAGGTTGCTCAGAGCCCCATCCAACCTGATCTTGAATGTTTCCAGGGATGGATGTCAAGCATCAGGGCTGGGACAGCCATCTTTTAGTTTAAAGCCATTACCCTTGTCCTATCACAACAGACCCTGCTAAAAAGTCTGTCTACTTCTTTTGTATAAGCCTCCTTTAAGTATTGAAAGGCTGTTCTAAGGTCTCCCCAGAGCTTTCTCTTCTGCAGGCTGAGCAACACCAACTCTCTCAGCCTTTCCTCGTAGCAGAGATGTTCCAGTCCTCTCAAGGAATGAGGAGAGAGACAAATTCTTAGGGTGTGATCCCTCTAACTTACATTTTCCACTTGCTGCAGGAAGAGATAAATTGTGCCCTCAGCCTTGTGGCATCTCTCCCCATCAGCTGTGCTGAGAGCTGGGAGGGACTAACTCAGATGGAGAAATACACTTTCGGCAAGGGCAGAGCTGAGATTCCTCTACCTGCAGTTATCCCAGAACTGAGGAGGTGGGAGGTTATGGCCCAGAATTAGTCAAGAGTGATGCACCCAGCTTAGCTTGGTCAAGGATACAGTCATCCTGGGGCTTGTGACTTCTTTAGGAGAACTAGTATGTCTTGAAGATCTCTGTCCCAGAGGTCAGCTAATGCACCCACAGCCTGGGAGGTTGAGTCTACTGTATAGTAACGCCCCAGGTGCACTTAGCAGCACGTCTCCAGACCTGGGCATCTTCTGCAAGTGCTCTATTTCACCATTGGGCTAAAACCAAGATCCACCTATGGTTTCCTGAGGCATTGGTGCCTTTCCCAAAGCACCAGTGAAAAAATTTACCTGTGGAAAAGATCTCTTTCATGATTCGGGCTCTTGGCATGCTGAGAATCATACGGTCTCCTCTGTATTCTGGGGTGCATTAAGAAGACTGTGACCAGCAGGTCGAGGGAGGTCCTCCCCCCCTTCTATTCTGCACTGATAAAGCCACATCTGGAGTACTGTGTCCAGTTTGGGGCTCCCCAGTTCAAGAGAGACAGGGAACTACTGGAAGGAGCCCAACAGAGGGCTATGAGGATGATTAAGGGACTGGAACATCTCTCTTATGAGGAAAGGCTGAGAGCCTGGGGCTGTTTAGCCTGGAGAAGAGAAGATCTCTGAAGAGGGGATCTAATAAATGTTTATAAATATCTGAAGAGTGAATGTCAAGAAGATGGGGCCAGTCTCTTTTCAATGGTGTCCAGTGAAAGGATGAGGAGCAATGGGCACAAGCTGGCACACAGGAAATTCCACCTCTACATCAGGGAAAACTTCTTTCATGAGGGAAATAAAGCCCTGGGACAGGCTGCCCAGAGAGGTTGTGGAGTCTTCTTCTCTGGAGACTTCCAAAATCTGTCTGGACACATTCCTGTGTAGCCTGCCCTAGCTGAACCTGCTTTGGCGGGGGGGGGGATGGATGAGATGATCTCCAGAGGTCCCTTCCAACCCCCTGCCATTCTGTGATTCTGTGACCCTGAAATGTTCTTGCCCGACAATGAGCTGAAGAAACCATTTAGGTGAGAACAGGGAAGGATCCTTGCTCCAGTTTCTTGCCCAGCTCTGAGTTTTACAGACTTGTCTCCTGTTCCTTGTCCTAACACACTGGTTATAATTAGACAACCCCGGAGCCAACAGTGTCTGCTAGACTTGCTGAAGATGCAGCGGGAAACACTTGTCAGTCACCCACCAGGAAGGTTGCCCTCACAAAACAAAGCGCTGCGCCATGACCTACATTGCCTGCACCCACCTACACCACGTGTGGGCTGCGTCTTCTCCCGGGGGAAGCCCAGCAGCTGCGTGTGGGTATTATCCCAATTAGTTTTCACGCTGTCAGTGTGAGTGCGATACGGAGACATGCTGGCATGTCCTGCATGACAGGATTCTGCCAACAAAAGAGACTCCCCCTGCTACTGAGAAAATATCATCGATCTGCAGATCTGTCCACAGATGTACAGATATTTGTGCTGTTCCACGGAAAGAGTAATTTTTATTTTAGAAACGTGTATCTGCCCTTGAGCATGTGTGTCTGTATCCCACTCTACATACAATACTTGGCTGGCATTTTTCAAACTCAGCCACTTCGGCAGCAGAAAGGTTGGAGAGTTTTTTTTTAATCCCCATGTGTCATTAGCTAACAGCCTGTATCCTCCCATCTCAGGGAGGAAAAAGCTCTCAGCTAAAACCCCAGTCCTCTTCTCACAAGCTGAGTCAGCAGGAGATTGTTATTTTTATTTGGCTGGAAGGGGGAAGAGTGGACTCGCAGTGCCCACACCACCCAGAAGGGAAGATGAATGCTCCACAGAGTCCACAGCATCCTCCTGAGGTCTGGTGGGTCACACCCAGACCTACACAAACAACACCCTGGTGAGGACGTGGCCTGAAATCCTGAGCAGAGCTGCTCAGGGTTTGCAGGCTTCACTCTTAGTCTTCACTCTTAAGTATCGCCATCCAGGGGAGATGCTGGCTGTCGTTGTCCATGTGATCTGACAAGTCTTCTGGCTTTTAGCATCCTAATGGACATAACCCACTACCTGCTGCCACTCGCTTTGGCTGCCATTAGGATGGTGGGAAAATGAAGGGCTTTCTACATCCTGGAGAGATGTTAAAAAAAAAAATTAAAAAGGCTGGCTAAAAACAGCCGGGCTGTGTAATTGAAGGCAAAATTCTGCAACTAGTTGGGGCCTGTTACTTCAAACTGCAAGAACAGGGTGAAATACAGCAGCAGAAGCAGTTGTGCAGCTACTGCTACGGAGAGGAGTGGATGGAGGAGGACTCAGCAAACATACGGTTTGCTTGCTCTCAAAATTTTTGAATGACAACGTCTGTTTTCCTCTTTTTTTTTCTTTTTTTGTTCTTTTTCCTTCCCCCTCTGGCTGTTGCCAGATGATCCATAGCTACGTGTTTGGAATAGCTTGAAAAGCTAAGAAACACACAGCTTTGAAGCAAGGGTGAGGGCTGGGAGGTGGACATTCTTCCCCCTGTGCTCTTAGTCATCAGGAGGACCTGTTTTGGGGTTGTAACTGCGGTTACGAGATAAAATACTTTGCTAACAGAAATATAGGTTTTGGTCCTGAAGTAATTTTAAAATTCAGACTAAGGGCCAAACTTATGTTTCCTTCCCCCAGTTTTTTTTAATATTAAACAACAAAAAACCTCTTTGCTTCATAACCTCATATTTAGACCCCTCTTTCTGGCTGTGGGAACCCCCAGTTCAAGCATTTTCTTGTGTTTTTTTTAGGGAAGGGATGAGGGTCCAAATTCCCATGAGATGCAAAAACACCCTTTGCCACAAGAAATATTAAAGTAAGCATAAAATAAATGAAATAAGCACTGTGGTGCTTAGGGACATGGTTTAGCAGCAAACTTGGTAGAGCAGGGTTGTGGTGGGATTGGATGATCCTGAAGGTCTTTTCCAACCTAAATGATTCTATCTATGAATAAGCCAGGGAGCAATGCTGAAGGACAAAGATTATTCAGAGATTTAGTATTTGCTTAATAGTTCTCAGCAACACTGGTCTGTCGCTAAAACCCTGAAATCTTCCCCCACACACTGCTCTTGGCTTGAGCACTGGCCCTGGAATCATTAATGTGTCTAAATAGATGAGGGCTGGGTGTCAAGAAGAAAGGGGCAACCTCTTCTCACTTGTGCCCTGCGGTAGGACAAGGGGCAATGGATGCAAGGTAGAGCACAGGAAGTTCCACCTCAACATGAGGAGGAACTTCTTTCCTGTGAGGGTTCCAGAGTACTGGAACGGGCTCCCCAGAGAGGTTGTGGAGTCTCCTTCTCTGGAGACTTTCAAGACCCGTCTAGATGCATTCCTGTGTAACCTGCCCTAGATTCTCTGGTCCTGCTTGGCAGGGGAGTTGGACTCAATGATCTCCAGAGGTCCCTTCCGACCCTTAACATTCTACGATTCTGTGAATTTCTGTATAGGGAAAAGCTGCCAATGCGTCAGGAGGTCTGACCGCCCTCCCGCAAACTTTCAGGTAGCCCAGATATTCAGCATCTCCAAGAGGACTCGAGATCACAGACTTCCCAGAGCCACAGGGAGACCAATGGAAGCTTCTCCCCTACATTTCTCCCCTCTGAAACTGCTGGGCCCTGCTGGGATAAAACACCCTTGGAATGTCAGATGAGCAGAAGCTGGCAGGTGGCTCTACCTCACTCCTCAGAGACATTTCTGACTCCTCAGGGTCTCCTGACTCACAGGCAGTGCCTGGGGGGCTGCACTACCCACCTCCTCAGCGGGGGAAGGCAGGTGGGCAAGGCAGAGCCCCGGCCCCGCGGTGAGAAAGATGCTTTTTTGCCGTGACTCATCCGTGTGCCGCCTTCAGATGGAGAGGCAGCAGTTTCAGGGAGTGGGAGTTGCTCTGCTATTTTCTGTTTACAGGTTTTTCTCGCTGTCTTTTCCCACCTGGGGGACAACAGTCCTGAAATCCGGAATGCAGTCATTTTGTGGCTGGGACTTATCTTTTTTTTTTTTCCTCTGATGAAGATGAAAATTTTGGTGTCTACAAGAGAAATTGGAAAATGGAGAAGGGGGGAGAGGGAGGGAAGAACTTATTCTGAGCAGGGCTGAGCTGTGCACAGGATACCCTTATTTTACAGCTTAGCATCCAGCCTCTCCGGAGGGTTTATTGGCACTAAAGGGTGGTTACATGTCAACTTGAGAAAGGAATGAGCACTGATCCCGAAATACTTTCTGCATAGGGAAAAGCTGTCAATATATCAAGAGGTCTGACCGCACTCCTGCAAACCTCAGGTGGCTCAGATATTCAGCATCTCCAAAAGAACTCAAGACCACAGGCTTCCCAGAGCTTTTGCCTCCAGATCATGGGTAGCTATTTGATCCCAGACTCCACAGCCAATGTCTGTCCAGCTACACAGGACCCAGACAAGCTACCACGAGTCCCTTTGGGTCGATGCTTCTCCCCATCAAAGCTGTCAATCTTCCCATCAATCTCAGCTGTTGCTCAGGTCCATTTCACGCTGGATGCATTAGCCATGGTGAATCAATTGCATGGCTTGGGGTTCGGTTATTAGTGCCATTAGCTTGTTTACTGCTTGTGGATCTCCCTAGTTTTAAATCAATGCCCTTCCAACATCCTAGTAAAAGAGAAGGTCAATTATTCCCATGTTTCGCATGTCAAAATGACGATGGGGAGGTGGATTCAGTAAGGCTCTTTGCTCTGCCGGGCTTATGTTGTCTGCAAGGCTTGATCCTGTCCACATGCCCTCCAGTCTGAGCCTCTCATTACACACAATTAGAAGAGGAAAGCTGTGACATACTAGCCCAAGGCCAGTATCACTCACAATTTCAAGGCTCAAAACCTTGCCCCAAAAGCTAATTCACTTGTCAGAAACCACTTGATGGAATCATCTAGGCAAGGGTAGAGGACGTCCTCCTGCACTGGACCAGGATCCTTTCTGTGGAAGCCACGGAATAAATGGTGATGTGGAGTTGAATTGCCAGGAAACCCTTGTATTAGCCCATAGTTGTCCATTAAGTAAAAATCCCACCATGGGAGCTGCACATGGAAAGCTCATGAAATAGTTTTGGCCCCAAGTCTATTGTTTGGCCACCTCTGGCGTGAAGATAAAGCTCCACACAAAGAGCTGAGGTTTAAAGCTCGACATGATGAATGAGTGTGTAATAGCAGTGAACCAGCTTCAGCTGGCCAAACTGAAGTTCTCCTGGATACCTACGGCCTGGCGAGCAGAGCATGAGTCTTGATTCGGAAAGCTCTGGTCTTCTCAGGCAGACTGGGGACTGGAACCTCTATCTCCTTTCTGATTGCCAAGTGCAATAACCAATTTACTTCACGTATGTCTCAAGAAGCAAAGTTTCGTGAGATGGGGTAAAGCTTTGAATCCCACTGTTGAAACAGCCAGACGCTAAGAGGAGGGATACTTGCTAAGGATGAGTGAACTGATGGCCTTCAACTACATGAGGTTGCTGTAGAGGGAGCTAAAGATTCTCCAGCCCTTTTCCCCGTCCCCATATACTTGCTCTGGTCCTTGCTCTTTGCAAGACCCTGGTATAAACTTAGGTAAACTTTGTGATGGCTTTGCCTTTCCTTCTCGTCTGAGGGAAGCCACGTATAGCCAGAAGGTGTCACATGGAGGTGGTATCCACTGCCTACAGTCCCAGATCCACCTTCACTCCACATGAAGCATGTAGCTTTTGTCAGTGCTTTGGATGAAGATGTGTCCTCTGAAAGAGCCCCTACACAAGGGCTGCTCCTGAAGCAGGAGATGTTTTACTGAGCAGTAGCATAACCAAGCAAAATACACTGTGGGTTTTTTTTCGATTTTTGGGGGCTGTGATTAAAAGTTAAATTGTTAAACAATAATATTTAGCTTCAGGAATTGTTCCCTTTTTTTTTCTTTTTGTCCCAAACCCTTGAATTTAAGCACAGATACACCCTCTAATCATTTCCAACTGCCTTTCTATTTAAAACAATTGAAGACGGAGAAAATTATGTGCACCTAGGTTCATACTGTGGAACATAACTCTTCTATTTACTTAAGAGGCAGCAAGGAGCCATGTGTGTTATACAATTATATGGATGATGGCAAGATTGCTGTGTTTTGGAATAAAAAAAAGTGTCAGCATTTGGAGAGAAGGGAGATTATTGGAGGCAATTTATGTAGTTTAGAGTGCTTTAAGTCTAAATAATCATGGTACACCGTATGACATAATAGACCAAGAGAATTTAAAAGTTTTCAAGCCTGCTTTCGTTTCCATCTTCCCAGAGAAGCCACCAGAGACACCCATGGGGGTCTGTCATCTGGGGGGAGGCTTCTGCTGGTGTCTGCTCTCTCTTGCTGTGTTGTGTGGCCAGTCACTCACCCCATACTGTTTCCTTCAGGGATCTGAATGGGCTCTGCACCATTGTACAGGTCACTAGATGAGCTGGTCTTACTGACCATCCCAGCTCAGCTGCTTCAAGTGTCTGGCCAGAAGTGGTTTTATTTTTATTCTTTCATTGCCAAGGTTTTTCCCATGAGTGGATGTCAGAATAGATTGCACTTAGGCTGGAGGTAAAGGGAGCTGGGAATCAGAAGAAACGCTGATGTTTCAGGACTTCAGTGCCTATCAGCATTAAGGTTACGTGTCTGTTTGAGGTGGTTTGGAGGATGGGGAATAGCTAAAGAGTCACTCATCACTCAGATTGAGGGCTGACTGTGCTTCGCAGGGCCCTTTCCAGCCTCACGTGCTTGGGAGCTGTCATCTGCTAGAGCAGAGAGAGGGTCCTTCCACTGGTGGGGAAACTGAGGCACAGGGGAACCAGACTACCTCCATAAAATATATTCACTCAGTTTAACCATCTGGATCATCACAGATTTCTATTAAAGTGTCAGAAGTTCCCCTCCTAGAAGTCTGAGAGAGTGGTTAGGGTAAAACTTTGACTTTGAAACAGCCTCTTCTCCCCATGCAGGTTCAGCTGAGGGAGAGGAGATAGACAATGCAGCTCTGAGATGGCAGACAGGCACCTGTTTGGCTTGCACAGTCTCTGGATGGGAGCAGGGTGAAATCAGGGGTAGCTTGGGAGCCAAAGGACCTCAAAACTTGCAAGTCCAAGCAAGCCACAGGAGTGTCAGCAGGATCTCCTCAGGGATAGGGAGTGGCCTGGACAGCTTCAGGTTGAGGGAGAAAGAGGCAGAGAAATAATACTTTGCAATCACCCTGCTGTGAGTGACTAATGTTGTGATTGCAGCAGCAGAAGGTGACACCCACTGGTATCATCCTGCCTGAAACAGCAGCTCAGGTGCAGGGGAACAGCATCCAGGCACTGTGGCAAAGATGATAGTGGCTTACAAATGGTGTCCTCTGCTGCAGACTCCTCCATTCCTCTAGCAGAGGTGCTTGGAGGAACTCCAGATATGGTTGCTACTTGTTATGGTGAGATTTTTCAGAGACGGGGTTAAACAGCCAACTTTTTGGGCAGATACAAGAGCTCATGTTGCCCTTGCTTCAAACTCCAGCTAATGATTCCAACATCTCATAAAAAAAGCCCCCAGCTCTCCAGGCTGCACTTGGCTTGTGAAACCCCATCCACTGCAACACACACCCACCCTCTCCTCCCAGGCTAGCTGGTGCAGTAGGATCTGTGGACAGGATGTAGATAGAAGGTGTTCAGTGGGCCTTCCCCAGCACCACATAGTTCCCAGGCTAGAGGAAGGAAGCAAAGTACCTGTATCATCTAAATCTTGACTGCAGGCTCCTCATATGACAGCTAAAAACCTTGAATTTTCCTCTGTAGTCCTGCCCAGATACCCGTCCTGCACCCTCACTCCAGTACTTGAGGTAAATACGGGGTTGGTTTTAGGGGTTTAAATACTCCTGGAGTCACTACACAGTGAAGCGTTAGAAAAAAGAGCCCAGCAATCTGAAGTGAGAACTAGATCTACCTTCCCGTGGCAAGCAACTCAACCCTTTATTGTCCAACTCTTGGGGTTCTTCTCCTAAGCCCTGAGGTCCATGCTTTGGACTCACAGGCTTCCCAACCCAGACACTCCTATAGATTAACCCTTTTTCTGGTTGCTTGAGTTCAAGGCAAGGGATATGAAGAAAAAAGCCACTGGAAATCACCAGCACTCTGATGTCCATTGGCAGTGTCTGGCCACCTCTGCCAGGCTTTGAGCAGCACCAGCCACAGCTGCAGAGTTGCCATTACCAGCAGAGCTTAGCTCCTCGCTGGAATTAATGATTCAAGCCTGCTTAATTGAAGGTTTCTCCCCTTTGCCCTAAATGTTAATGCCTTCTTCAGCCATGAAATTACACAGGGGGTTTTGGGGATGACATCTTGCCTCTAATGGTGAGGTTTCAGCTCAGTGAGGCACTGAAAGTCGGACCAGATCCTCCCCATCCCTTCGCTTTCACCCTCTCCCTAAGAACTGCAGAAACAGTGCTTCAACGTCACGTAACATAATTTTCTTTTGGATACCTTTAAGAACTTGCAAACATCTTCATCCCAGGAAAAAAAAAAGAGAAAAACTCTTGGAAATACCTTTTCAACCTCAGAGAAACTGAAATAAATACAGTCTGACTGTCTTCTAGCTTAAAACCTACAATTCATCGATGGCAGAGCTGCGGTGAGAATTGAGGAAGACGAAGACTGCTCTAACCACTGTGACACACTTCTGCAAACTAAAGGCAGCTCGTGGAGAGCGAGATTGTCATAAGGAAGTAGGTGTAGGTGCTGGGAAGACAACACAGTCAGGGAATAGAAGAATCCCTTGAGACCAGGACAGGCTTCACAGCACATTCCTGCCCACTCTTATGATTATTTATGATGTGAAGCGGCTGCAGGGGGTTGCCACGTGGGAACTTTTGTGAGCTGCTGCTTTGGAGACATGATCGCTTCTTTTGCAGAGCCACAGTCTGAGTCCAGACACTGCTGAGGTGCCCCAGAGCATGGAGGTTGCAATGCAGAGAGCTCATCTCACCTCTCATTTGCAAAGTGTGTAACTAAGGAGAAAACCCCCAGAGTCCTGGTCCCTCCCTGGCAGCCCCTCATCCCCTCTTGTTTGGTGCTTGGCTTTTCATAATCCAAAAATCTGGGATAATTTCCTCTCCAGATATACTCTGAGCATCAAGAAGGTAAAAAATGCTTCAGTAGCTTCAGAAATTGCTGAGAGTGGGTTTAAGCAGGAAGCAGAATAAATTTTCCAGGGCAATCTTATGTGTGTGGCTCAGACGCTGGGGAGAAGGGATTAGATTGACGGAGAGATGGTAATAAAGCAGCAGAAAAGAGAGACTTACATCAGAGCTACTGATTTCCATCTCTACGTCACCTAGCAACACTCCAATTAAGGACTTCACTTCCGAGAAATTGATTCCCTGGGAATTTTCCCATTAGGTGGCACCACTGGCCTTGAGAAGGTTTTCCTCTGCACTGGCTTCTTCATGCCAGATGTACCGAAATCCCAATGCTTAGATCCCTCTACCCCAAAAGCTCAGTTGAAGGATGAATGGGATTCGTCAAGTGACATGGGTTGTCAGTTCTAATTACATGTGGAGAAGAAGTTTTGATAGGACCCAGCCTATCATAGAATCATAGAATTATTTAGGTTGGAAAAGACCTTTACTATCATCAAGACCAACCTTTGTCCCAACATCTCGCTGACCCCTAGACCATGTCATGAAGCACCATATCTACTATGTGGCCACATCTACCCATCTTTACAACGGGCATAACATAGATTCTGGAAGACCCCATGGAGTGACTCCACAACCCGGCTTCTCTGGACAAAAGAGCTTCATTAAAATGGTACAAAAGCTACTGAGATGGTCCCTGAGCCACACAGGATGCTCTAGGACAGCTCATGCTGACTATGGCTTTTAGCAGCTGGTGGACAACAACACCAAATGTTCATGTGGGGACACCACCATCCTCCTATTGACCTTCATACCATAGAGTGTAGTGGACAGTGTGTGCACAAGGGTAATTTCCAGGGAAAACAGATGCTTCAGCTGAACTCAGTAGTGGAAATACCTTCGCTCATTGTCACTGGGTAATGTCATTTCTCGGGTGGCTGCAGGGAGCAGAGTTGTACCTCACACCAGTGCTGTTCTTGACCCATCTATGAATTGCTGCTAGAAAGGAGATACTCAGTTTGCCAGACTCAGATGCTGATAATCATAGAATCATAGAATATATTGGGTTGGAAGAGACCTCTAAAGGTTATCTCTAACTCAGATTGCTTTGAGCCCCATCAAGCCTGACCCAAAGTCCAAGGTGTCATCAAGAGCTTCCAGAGCTGACATTCAAAGTTTTTGGTTTGATTGAGTTTTGAAGGGAGATTTAATTTGGGAGCTCAGCACCAGTGTTCCCAGTTCTAAAAGCTTTGTGTAGTGGTTGGGTCAGGTTTAGAGATTTGTTTTGTTGCCTTTTAAGAAATCAGGTGAGATAAATCTCAACCAGGAACCTTTTACAGAAAAAATCCTTCCGGTCTTGGTAGGTCTTCTCCTGTGGTCTTTGTTACCCATCATACTGATGTCCCCATCTGGTCTAGGAATTTGTTCATCACAGTCAGTGCTGGTAATAACCAGCTCACAGCTCTTCATGGAAGAGCAAAACAGCGCTCTTTCAACAGTATCAGAGGCACCAATATTACAAAACAGAGAGTCTTTAAATTAAAAATAAATCTGGAGCAGGTCCACACTCCAGACATCATTAACCCTTCAAAGCAAAGCTTCACATACAAGTAAACACGCTGGACCTCACAATAATAATCTAATAAATCATCTGGCTATGAAATCCTTTTTCTCACTTCCTTCAGCATCTAAATGAGGAAAAATAGACCAGAACGAGTCTTCTGTTCCTGCAGGCTGATCCAAGCTGGATTTGTAGGATCCTTAGTCACTGAGCTCAAGAAATTGCTCCTGTAAGCATCTTCTGTGGATAAATATAACCAGACCTGCTCTGAACATACAGCCTTGGTTTGTGGATGATTTTCCACACAAGATTTCTTCCACATCCTCCTTCATGGGCAATTGGAAAGACTTACTGTTGCCAATCCCCAACTACCTTCTTCTTATGGATCCTGAGGTCCAGGTGGAGGTGAGAAAGACAGTTAATAAGATAGACAACAAGGGCTGCTCATTTCCACTTCAGGGCTGAGACCTAATTCTGCAGCTCCAAATCCCTGAGCAGTACTCTAGGTTCCTCTTGTATCAGGGTCTCTACCAGACCCAAAATGTAACAGAGGAATTGGTTGTGATTTGGGTTGACTGGTGGCCATGGCTTTTAACAATGCCATGGATTCATTACGTGCACCTCTTCTCGGAAGCATGGAGCTTTCAAAGGCTGGATCTGGCATGTTTCTAGGTCACATACAAGAGACAATAAGTGTAAACAGACAAGAAGCAGAAACTCTGTAGCGGTCCAAAAAGTGTCCTCATAAGTGCAGAGATGCTGAGATCCTCAGCCGTGCCTGTGTGATCAGCTCCTCAGTGGGCATAGATAGAAACACCACTGGGATCCAGGGGTAGAAGTGCTTTGGCAGAAAGGAAACCCGCTTAGGGTACAATCTAGATGTTGGAAGAGGTTCCATAGCCTAGTTTGGGAGCCCTAGACATCAGGAACTGTTATCTAATAAATCTCTGTGAGGCGGTATCTGCTGCTGTCGAGCTGAACATTCAAACCCAGATTAAATGCATTTTTGACACCTTTCATTACCAGTTTTTTAGCAGACATGGAAAACTTACTGTGCATTTCACATACGTATTTTGGGGGAGATGTGAATCGGGAGCTGGTGAAATATGGTAGATTGTGATAGTCCTGTGAGCAGAAGTCCTCTATTTGCAGAATAAGCTGGTGGGCTGGGCAAATATCTCCCATATCACCTCATGAATATGCCTGGCTCCAATTCCCTAGCTAGAGAGAGACAGATTGATGTGAAAGGATTAGCCAGGCTCCATAGATAACTCCGGATCCTTCAGTGGGCTCTGCGAAAAGATGTTAGAAATGTCTGTTCTATGCTAATGCTCTTGGCTGGTTCTCAGACCAAGGTTGCTGTTTAACTCCAGATTTTAGCTGTATTTTATGATACAGACTTTGGTCTTTAGGCTCAGCAATGAGCCCCACATTCTTATTTCTTATCAACACACCCAAACCTCTCCCTACAGAGAATGGGGTTTGGTATTTTGGGTATGTCAGACCACTGTGGAAATGCAAACAGCATGTTTTCTCTGATGCTGTCATTTGGTTTATTGACAGGGATGCAAACACTTCTCTCCTCCACCCAGTTCTGATCTCTGCTCTGCAATTATCTATGATTAACTCTTTATCTCTGCTTAATCTACGATTAGAACCATGTCCCGCTGACCAAGGAATGGCTGTGGCATCTCGGAGTCTAACCCTGTGGAAGAGAACCACATTAGCCAACACAACTGGTATCCAGGTCTGACAGCCTAAACAGCACTAAAAAGAAAGGCTCTGAGAAATGAGATGGGATGGTGTTTTCAACACCAGAAGCACAGAGAGATCGGTCTGTGTTTGATTGTCCCTTTTACTCTCTTCCCATTCACAGTCATCTCTTGAGCCTGCCCTACAATCAGTTTGTCTTTCTCTTCATCCTCCATCACCCTTGTCACTTCACATTCAGCTTCCTTATCTGTAGCTTTGTATCTATAGACTTAGTTCTATCTCCTTACTTTCCTTGCAATGATTTGTGAGCAACAGAGTCCTTCTCTAATCTGCACACCTCTGTCAGGCCTTCAAGGAATCACAGGATTACAGAATGGTAGGGGTTGGAAGGGACCTCTGGAGGTCGTCTAGTCCAACCCTGTCTGCTTAAGCAGCATCACCGAGAGCAGGTTGCCCAGGATCTCATCCAGGAGGGTTTGGAATCTCTCCAGAGAAGGAGACTCCACAATATCTCTGGGCAGCCTGTGACAGAGCTCTGGCACCCTCACAGCAAAGAATTTTTTCCTCCTGTTCAGATGGAACCTCCTGGGTTCCAGCTGGTGCCCGTTGCCCCTTGTCCTGTCACTGGGCGCCACTGACAAGAGTCATCCTCTTCACCTTTAGATATTGACAGACATGAGAACACCCGTTTTTTTTTCACTGCTCCACTTCTATAGATCTCACAGAGTCATATTATAATTAAAGTCACACACATACAAAGAGGTCACATCCATTGCGAAAGAGAACATGGTGGTGCCCTGGACCATTGCTTTTTGAGACAAGTCTGTGTGTATCCTGTTCCCTGAAACAACCTCTTTGACCCACAAGCTAATGTCAACAAAGCTTGTCTGAAAAGGCTGCAAGATAATGATATTCCAACAGGTTTTGTGAAAATTAGTGCTCCAGCAGGGCTGAAGTAGCTCAGCTGGGAGAGCGTTAGACTGAAGATCTAAAGGTCCCTGGTTCAATCCCGGGCTTCAGCAGCATTTTCCTGCAGTTTTTTGTGCCGAGCGCTGGGCTTTTCAGTACGAGAGAGACATGAAATTACTGAAAAGAGTCCAGCAAAGAAGGAAGAATATGATGAAGGGACTGGAGCATCTCTCATGTGAAGAGAGGATGGGAGACCTGGGACTGCTTGCCCTGAAAGGCTGTGGAGTCTCCATTCTTAGAAATAGTCAAAAGCTACCTGCATATGGTGGTGAGCAACTGGCTTTAGGTGGCCCTGCTAGAGCAGGGAGTTGGACCAGATGACGTCCAGAGGTTCCGTCCAACCATTCTGTACATAGAGGACAAAGACAAAAGTTTATGTCTAGAGCAGGGAATAGCAAGACTAACATCATCCTCATATATTTGCATTATATATATATATATATATATATTTCCATTCATTTAGCCAAGGAGCACGACCACCCAGGCTGACCAACCAGCCAACAAACAGCTGTGATTAAGATTAGAGTATCAGAAGAACCAGGCCTACATATAAATAAAAGCAAGCTCATGTGTTCTTACCCTTGCAGAACCACTTCAAATTTTTCTCTTTTTAAAAATTTTTGTTTCAGAAAAGGTAATAACTCTGTGGACAGAGACTGCCTCAAAATTATCTCATAACCTGCTCTGAAATCCTGGTGTCTGTCATCTGTTGCAAGCTCTGCAATGCGACGTCACGCGCAGAGCCCCCAAATAAACTTCCGTTCTCATTTAAGACACCATCTGTGTCCCATTTCTGCAGCGCTTGGCAGAGATCGCTTCCCTTCTATGGTATGTTTGTTCCCCTCGCTGAGCTGCAGCTTTCTTTGGAGGTGGGAAAGTCAGCGGGTGGAACGGGTGCCAGCTCTTTGCAAATGGAGATCACTTTGCTGTGACAGTGCCCTTGGGGAGCAGGGTCCTCTTGGCGTTCAGCCCTGGTCAGATGGTCCTGGAGCAGACTGAAGTGTAGTCCCACAGAGGAGCCAGAGCCAATGCTAAGTCATATTTGGCTACAAGAAAGGGAAGAGGTTTCGCTGAGATGTTGGCTGCTAATGAGGGCAAGAGCAGTGAGATGAGGAAGAGTGAAGTTGGGGACATCATGAAGAGGTCCAAAGACACCAAACCCAATTGCTCTGGGTCCTTTTGCCAGGTAATCAATGGAGTTCATAGCCTTGTCTTCCCATTATGCAATTAAATTAAGCTTCACTGTGTAATTCAAGTGGCTGCAACCAACAACAAAGTATAAGCAGCTTTAGCTTAGGCTGTCCATCCAGACATCTGGATGATCTGTGCACATTGCATTGCCATGCCTTAATTTCCCTAGCTGGAGCTGCAACATGTGCCTTCCCTTACCCTCCCCAAGTGTGGTGAGAGTTATCTTGCAGGTGAAAGCACTCTGTGTTCTCAGCTTGTTTTTGTGTGTTATCCCAGCACGTGTCCCCACGGATGATGCTGCATTACTCACCCACCTCTCAAGTCCTCGTTTCTTCTCTAATTCCTTTTATTTGCAAGAACTACGAAGAGTCATGCTATCCAGGAAAACACAGGTTTCATAATGCTGGCATCAACGTCACTGAGCCATGCTCAACAGGCTGTTCCTTAGGAACTCCTGTGACTTTTAGGTGCATTTACCTCAAACTTGATTGGAAATGCGGCAGGGGAAGCGGTAAGAAAGCAGAGGACAGATTATCTCCAAAGAACAGTGAAAGACGAGGTGAATAATGAGGGAACAGTGTAAGAAAGAGGATGACGGACTGGGGATGATTTAAGAGACTACAGAAGCCTGGGTCACCGCTGACACAGACTATTTTAAATGGCCAAGAAGGACTTTGGGATTCACCTGGAAAGGGAGAGTCTCTCATAGAACCAGAGATGAGGAAAACAGCAACATTACAAGGAACGGGTTTAAACTGGTTAAGGATGCGTACTAGTTGTAAATTCAAAGATTTTTACCAGTCATTAGAACTGTAGTAGACCAGTAGTAGAAAAAGGTTTCTACCAGTATACAGTAGCTCTCAGCTAGTTCTTTCCTGTCCTTCAGGAAGAGCAACATCTGCTAGAAAAGTCTTGCAGCAGGTCTTCTAGGAAAAGGGTTTTTTACAACATGTGTTATCTGCGAACCACCTTCCCATCCCTAATTTTCATTTTCATAGAATTGCAGAGTCACAGAATGGTGGGGGTTAGAAGGGACCTCTGGAGACCGTCTAAGTCCAACCCCATCTGCTAAAGCAAGTTCACCCAGAGCAGGGTGCCCAGGATCGTATCCAGGCGGGTTTGGAATCTCTCCAGAGAAGGAGACTCCACCATATCTCTGGGCAGCCTGGGCCAGGGCTCTGGCACCCTCACAGGAAAGATGTTTTTCCTTATGTTTAGGTGGAACTTTCAGTGTTCCAGTTTGTGCCAATTGACCCTTGTCCTATCACTAGGCACCACTAAGAAAAGTCTGGCCCCATCCTCTTGACACCGATCCTTTAGATATCGATAAGCATTGATAAGTTCCCCTCACAGTGTTCTCTTTTCCAAGCTAAACAGCCCCAGGGCTCTCAGGCTTTCCTTGTCACAGAGATGCTCCTGTCCCTTCAGCATCTTTGTAGCCTCTGCTGGACTCTCTCCAGTAGTTGCCTGTTTCTCTTGAACTTGGGAGCCCAGAACTGGACCCAGTACTCCAGATGTGCCTCATTAGGGCAGAGGAGAGGGAAGAGAACCTCCTTAGGCTTGCTGGTCACACTCTTCCTAATGTACCCCAGGATTTTGCTGCCCAACCATCTCTGTTGCCACAGTGGCTGATCACACTGAGGATACTCAGGTTTCATTAGACATAACAAAGTGGATGAAGAAGGCACCGCGAATCAAAACCGTCTCTTCTCCAATCTCCTTCCTGAAGCAATTTTTAGATTTCTTTTTTAAAGAAATGCTGAGATCTTGTACAGATGACAACAGCATTTCTTGGTGGAAACACCTTGGTTTTAGCTTACTTGAGACTTGTTGTATTCCTCCTTGCTTTTGTGATTGTATCTCAGAACTCTCCTTGGACACTGCTTGCTTACCTTTAAGCATCCAGTGGTACCAGCTTCCATAAACTAATTAATATCATGTGGCTGCCATGTCATCAGCCCTCATGATGAAGGATCTGGAAGAACAGCAGGAGGCATGGGGAGATGGGAATGTAGGACCAACATGGGATGTTACTGTCTATAACTTTTTGATGTTACTTAGAAGAGACTATCATGCCTGACTCTTGCTGGCATCAGCCCATGACCGTGGTAGAGAGTGACAAGGGATGGAAGGGATCCCACATCAAGGGATCTCCACCCCTGTATAATAGATATAATTCTAAGACTACCTGTGAGGAGGGAATCAGATCCCATAAGCAAGTGGAACATGGAAGGAGACAGCTCTAACCCTTCCTTCACCTCCAGCTGGTTATTTCTAGGGAGGGCTGAGTGAGAAACAACACTTGGTTGCATCATTCTCTAGGGAACAAGCTCTTTTTGCAATTTTGTTCTCCAGCCATTCCAGCTCTCCAGCTGATAATAAAACATTGAAAGAGAGATCTCCGACTCCACAGGAGTGGAGTGGATGGTCATAGGTCTATCAACCCCTCGGTCAATCAGCAGAGGGTGGTTCTCTGATGTAGGGAGCTATGGAACAACCCTTCCTTTGTTTATCCCAGCTGCTAAAACTCGAGTTGCTGAGACAGCCTCAGCTGCCACTTGCCTCGGTGCTACCACGTTTAATAACCTTGATGCATCCGTCCACAAATATTTGGTCTAAACCAGTTAAAACTCTTTCTTGATCATTTTGGTAATTGTTGGCTGATGGGGTCTGCTACTAGTTGTGGATACAACTAGTATCCACATTGCTCATTTTGCCAAGAGAAGCGGCCATCTCATGGAAGCAGGGACAAGATAAAGGTGCCCTCAAACCTATCTCCTGTGAATCGAATTGCTTCAAGGGCCTCTTTCTTCCCTTCCTGTACTCACACAGAGGACCACAACCACTCAATCCCAGTTATAGGCATGCTCACAGAACAGGCTGCATGTTTGCACGCAGCTGGTCTGCTCTCAGACTAACATGTGGAACTTTTCATTAAAAGAGAGCACTTTCATGAAGACGCATGGCAGAGAGGGGCGAAAAGATCAGTAATCTCATTTTTCATCTTTTTTTTTCTAACATACATTGGATTGTCCTCCATCTCTTCCCAACTGTTCTTCTCCTGTCCCCCACAACAATAAAATGGGCTGGCAAAGGTGGGTGAGGTGGCCACAGGAGGGAAGTCATGCCCCTCCAAGAGTGACAGCAGAAACCCTCTAGCAGGAATAACTAGTAACATGTTTCCAGAGCGCTGACTTGCTCGCTGTCTGTGCAGCTCACCCCCTCAGCTCGGCTGGCCGCCCAGCTCCAGGCTGAGTCCACCCACCTGAGGGAGGGAACCAGCCTGGAAGACAGCAAGGGAGAAGTTCACCTGGAGGGGAAACCAAGCTCTCCCTGGAGGAGGTGAGAGGAGGACGGGGGACCCTGTGAAATGCCCTGGCTGCATTGTGAGTGGGACTTTTCTGGGCTGAACCTGACCTCGGAGTGTGTAAAATGGGGGAAGAGAGAGACAAGTGGGGCTTGAATTGGTGTGTTGGCATCCTTGCCAATGCAGTAGAGAGGAGAACGGATCATCCAGGAAGTTTAGCTCATGTAGATTAATGAATCTGTTACACATTCCTCAGGAAATCTTTCTTCTATGTTTGCAAACACTGCTTGACTTGGCTGCGGTGTGTGGGACCGTCTTTTAGCTATTTATCTAGACAGCTGCCAGCCCTGGAGTGGGACAAATCCCCCAGCACTGGTGGAGGATTAATGCTACAGATGGCTATAGACATATTTGCAGGTGTTGAGATGTTTGTGGTGTTTTGCCTCCTTCTCCTGACATCACCCGTCTCATTTTTTTTGCCTTGTTTATGTTTAATCTCCTCCAAGAGGACATGCTTGACCCACCTGGGAAAGTCATGGCTCATTTCCCACACCATCACTCATAGCTGAGGCTCTCCCAGGTCACACTCGGGATGCTGGCACCCGATGCCCACGTGTGTCACTTGGATTCCTCATCAACACAAGTGGGTAAATCATGTTTCTAGAGGTACGGAGTCTTGATGTCAGGTCCTGGTCCTCTGGAAAGACATCTTTAGGAAGGTCTTAGTGTTCAGCTGCAGGCTCCAGCAGCCTTGCTGTGCTGTGTCATTGTGTTTCCCCTGTCGCGCACCAACGCAGGAACCTTTACAGTGCTGGCAGGAAAAAGATTTCCTATATTACCACTTCTCAGCCAGCCACAACTGAGAGTAAAAAACCAAAAAGTCTCTCATCTTGGTGGGTGACCCAATGCTACCCATGAATTCAGTAAGGACTTGGTCCTGAGCTAGAAGCGAAAGCTCTCTCTCTCTATGCTGTTGCAGAGTCAACAGCTCATGCTGGCCAGGATTGAGAGATCTGAAAGCCTGGCTTTAGAAGCCCATTTCCCAGAGAGCTTTCAGTTCCAGAGAGCCATCAGAGTCTCAGGATTTATATTTCCTGGATTCCGAGACCCTTCCCTAAGGGTTGTGTAGGTCCAGCTATGCAAAGTTTACAAGCCAGACACGAGCTGAACTGCATGAGCTGTGTGCCCGTGAATTACAGTCTGTAAGAAATCCAAGGTGATTTCATAGAATCAATGACAGCATCATAGAGTGGTTTAGGTTGGAAGGGACCTTAAAGACAATCTAGTTCATTTTGTATTCCCTGAGCACGTGGTGGGGCTAAGGTTGCATGCAGGTACTTCACGTTTTTTCCCAACGTGTCAGGCAGCTGAGAGGTGCTCATCTATTTAGTGGGAAAAGCCAACTCCAAACCCTAAGCTAACAGGTCTTTCCCTAAAGAAGCACTGAAATTGCAGAGGAGCTGACTTTCACCTCTAGTGGCTGTGCTGAAAGGTTGGGGAAAAAAGGAGCTGTTAACTTAGAAACCTTAGTTAAATGCATGAAGCTAGAGGGATGATCTGAGATCTTAAGGCCTAAAAATCCTTGGGCAAAAACACCTCGCATCCTCAGTAGCTTTGCAAATCTTCTAGTCCTGGCTTTATTTCCATATGTTGTCTTTTTTTAAAAAAATATTATTGGCTCTGACACTAGAGAGCTTGCATCTGTAGCCACGGTAAAGTCTGAACTCTGCTTTTGCAGGCGTTTGGGTTGGCCCTGTAACTGCAAAACTAGCTTCCTTCAAGCAACAGGCAATCCAGCACATCTGCGGCCTCCCGTCAAGATCTTTAATGGGGTGGCTTTAAAATCAGCAGGCAACTGTACTGCCTCTCACTCAGTCCGAGTAAAGAAAAGCTGCCACCGTTTTCTATGCTAATTTTATGGTTTTCAAAAGCCCATTTCATTTCTCCTCCTCCTCCATACACTTCTCTCTCTCTCACACTCTCTCTCGCTCCTCCTATGGAGGTGCCAAAGCCTCCTCCATCAATTTGTGAGAACTTCTGCTTGAAAACTAGAGCAGAGAATCACCCACGTAACTGGGCTGGCATGAAAATACCGGAGGCAGAGATACCGACTCAAAATGACTCGAGGAGTTCCCCCGTGTCAGAGTGAAAGAAACTGGAGCCTGGAATCGAATCCACCAAAGTCCCTGGAGGATGAGAGAGCTGTCCAGCATCTTCTGACCATGGCCAGTGAACTTGCTTGTTAGGAAGATATTTTTGCATTTGTTTCTACTGTCTGTTAATTTTATTCTATTTTTTTCTGTTTGCTGTTTGCTTGGGACTTGCAGTGTTCCCAGATCTGCTTGTTATTCCATGAAAAAACTCAGCAGAGCAAGACTTCTTCTAGACATTTCCAGTTCCTTGTAATGAGGGATTATAAGTCGTCGTTAAATTTCCACAGACCAAAGCAAAAGAGAAGTTTCCAACCCATGCAGCACAAATCAAGTAGCTTAAGAAAACGATCTAAGTGTAGTTTAAAGCCTCACACCCTATTGAGCAAACTAAAACCACTCCTGTACTGGATTCTCCTACTTTTTACATTAACTCCTTTCCTGAATTTGCAGAGCTTTGGCCAAGGATGTTTTCTATGCTGCAGATGCTTGTTGGGAACCAAACTGAAATCCACCCACCCTCCTACATGGACTACCAAGCTGTCCCCAGTCTGTCACCTTCTGGGTGCTCCCAAAGGCTGACTCTTGCCCCAGACAGAATCCCACCCTGGGCAGGGTAATTAAAATCTCCGTATCTCATAAGCGACAGCAGGAGCTCCACAGTCCTCTTTCTCTGGGCATTTTGGAGCACAATTTGCATATTTAAACAGCCTACTTCCACTCATAATGAGCAGCGCTTCATGTTCTTTCCTTTTCCTCCACTAGCACCCTGCAGTCACAAATAAAATCAGGCTTTGCTATTCAAACCGAAAATAAGGATAGCCCATTGCCCAAAAAGTTAACAGCCCAAATAACAACCTCAATTGCAATTAATTAATCAGCCGTAGATACTAAAGCCAGGACCCTTCAAAGGTATTTGGACTGTCTATTTAGTTTAGTACCTCTGAGGAACTGAGCTGGATGCAAAAAGTATTTTATTATCCTCTAGTTTTAGCATTCAGTGCTCAGAGCAGGTTCTGGACAGCTGCTGTGTCTAAAAGAGGCATTTTTGTCCTTTCCCTTTTTTCTTTTTTAATGTGACACATGATCAAACCTTATTTTAGGACATTGCTAGTGAGAAGGAATCCTAACTCACATTTTTCCAGGGGCTGGTTGGATGACCTGAATGGAACAACTGCCCCGATCCTCGTATCTGCCATCTAACAACCAACATTGTGTAAGTCACAGAATCACATAGCATGGTGGGGGTTGGAAGGGACCTCTGGAGATCATCTTGTTCAACCCCTCTGCTAAAGCAGGGTGACCGAGAGCAGATTGCCCAGGATCTTGTCCAGGCAGGTTTGGAATCTCTCCAGAGAAGACTCCAGAACCTCTCTGGGCAGCCTGGGCCAGGGCTTAGACACCCTCACAAGAAAGAAGTTTTTCTTCATGTTTAGGTGGAACTTCCTGGGTTCCAGTCTGTGCCCGTTGCCCCTTGTTCTGTCACTGGGCACCACTGAAAAGAGGCTGGCCTTATCTTCTTGACCCTTGCCCTTTAGATATTGAGAAGCATTGATATAACCCCATCTTAGGTTTCTCTTCTCCAGGCTAAACAGCCCCAGGGCTCTCAGCCTTTCCTGAGAGTGCAAAATTATGCTCTCCAGGTGAACTAGGACACTGTGCCTTTCAAAATCCAAGCAGCTCACACTGCAAAAAGAAACAGGGTTGAATTTTCCATTCTAAGCTCAGTTTTGGAGAAGCTGACTCTTCAGCTGAGCTCTCAGGAACAGATGCACTCCCCTATGGATGGATAAGGGTTGACCCCCAGGTCGTGGGCTGCTGCCTGAGGCTGTTTGGGGCAGAACTTCTCTTCAGCTTTATGTAGGAAAAAGCTTGGTTCCCCTCTGAAGTCAATGGGGATAGTTGGTGCCTTAGACCCTAATTCAGACTTCAGCTGCCAAGACATTAGAGGCCAACCTCAGAAGCTCTGATGGGCTCCGAAAGGGCAGGGCAGAATCTGGCAGACCTGATCTTGCTGTCAGAAGGTCTGGATGGCAGCTCCCGTGAACCCACCAGTGCAAGGACTGCAGGACGCATCTCTTAATGAGAGCTTGGTTGGTCTTCATCACAGCCTGCACTCTACACAGTGAACAAAAGCTTTATGGTACCTTCATGACCGCACACAAGCTGTCTGTTCCTGGCACAGAGCTGCTGCACCTCCAAGAGCTCTGCACTGCAGCACAAACCAAGCCTTAATGTCTTTATGCCTGGAGTAGTAATCGCAGGATTATTGCTCCCATGGCATGCAAATAATAATCCTTTCTTTTCCGCATCTTGTAGCTGCCATGTAATTTAGAAAATTAATCTTCAGGGCTGGCAACGTCTTTTATTGTGTGTGCGTGCAGTTTCCCTCTACCTCCACCGTGACTAGCTCTCCATGTCAGATCTCAGAGCACTTTTCAAGGTGACGCCGGAGTACTTTGTCCCATTTTCTGATGTGTGGAACTCAGAGATTAATAAAAGAAGTTCCTTCTCCTCAAGATAGCTATTGGCAGATAAAGGGACGAAGCAGATGTGCCAACCAATTAGCCCAGATATCACAGTAGGTTTGAGCAACCTGGTCGAGTAGAAGGTGTCCCTGCTCATGGCAGGGGGAGTGGAATAAAAGATCTTCAAAGTCCCTTCCAGCCCAAACCATTCCATGATTCCATGAAAAAGAAAGCAATAGCAGAAGCAGTCCATGGGAATGCAAACTATCACAAAAACAATCAGCGAAATAGAGGCGGCGATGCTGGGAATGGGCACGCCTCGCCCCACAAGCTTTTCTTCAGGGCAGCTGTATTGATACTGCAGCAGTGATTCACCAGGAACTGCAAATCAGAGGTCTGGGGTCTCCTGCCTGACCAAGCACTGCCTATGGAAGAACCCCTGGTGTGATCTGCATTCAGTAGTTTCAGTGGGACCTTTCCCAGGCATACTAATAACCCCGGACGTGCTCCTACAGTGACCACATGCCTTGAAGGGCTTTTTTTTCCCCTCTTCACCCTTTTTATTTTCCTAGAGGAAAGGGTTTTAAGCTCCTGCTGAGGATTTCCCATCTATTTAACTGGCTGATCCTTTCAGCGCAGGCTCCTGCATCCGCAGCAGTTGAGATGTAGCTCTGGTGCTGTGCAGTCAGGGTGGATGCAGGCGGTCAGATTTATGCCAGTGCTGTTGGGAAAGGTGAAAGGAGGTGCCATGAGGGTGGGGGGAAAGGACGGCAGCAAGTCAGGACTGAAGGCGTTAAGAGAAAAAGGCAGAAATCACTAGAAAGAGCAGAAAATCAGAACTGAAGGGCATCGGCAGAGCTGCGAGCATTTGTGGGGGAGAGCTGCGGGCTCCGGAAAACACGGTTATCAGGATTCGACATGCGCTGATTGATCATTGTGGGGGCCCTGATGCCAAAGGGACCTGAACGGGGGTGAGAGGAGGGAGCTGTGTGTGTGGGCTGGGTGAAGGTGCTGGCAGGGCAGCCAGCCGCCCCCGCGCTGCTTGCCACCCACTGCCATTATTCATCCTGCTCCTTCCCTCACTGCCACCGAGCTGGGGGCTGCTTTTAACCCTTCTGCAAGTCAAACACAGGGAAACTTGGAAACTTTTGGGCGCTGAGGCTGGAGTTGAAGCTGTTTCAGCCAGGTCGTCGGGAGAAGGAGCAGGCAAATAAGCTGCTCTCACCGCTTCTGGCAGCACCGTGTTATGGCCTTTGGGGATTTCTCTCTGTCCTGCAGCGTGAACATGAGGGGCCTGATTGGTGGCATCAGTGGGAGCCTTCCCACAGCTGTGGATCAGGCTTCAAAGCAATTGGATTGCAGCTTTGTACTGCACCTCCTTGTACTGGGCTGCAGCCATGTTAGAGGTGAACAAGTCTAGCTGTCACTGGCACCTCCATGAGAGTCATAGAATCATAGGGGTTGGAAGGGACCAGCCCTCCTGCTAGAGCAGGATCACCTAGAGCAGGTCACACAGGAACATGTCTAGACAGGTTTTGAAAGCCTTCAGAGAAGGAGCCTCCACAACCTCTCTGGGCACCCTGTTCCAGTCTTCTGCCACCCTCAAAGTAAAGAAGTTCCTCCTCATGTTTACATGGAAACATTGGTCCTGGCTCAGACTGCGCATCGTCCAGTATTGGCCATGAACAGATACCCAGGGAAGAGTAAGAACAGGGAAAACACACATGATATACCCACCCTCATCTCTTGCACCCCTAAAAATGTCTCCCACCATTTGACTCTCTTCAGCTCAGAGGATTTCCTCAGCTGGCTGTGGTTTATCTGCTTAATTTCATTGTGGCAGGCCCTTCTAGACTGTTTGAGATAAGGGCACCAGTGGCCCAACAAGGAGAGAGGTGGTGGGAAGCACCAAGTCCTCTGCAGGGACAGTTATAGTACCAAAAGCAAACACAACCGATCTGTCCTGTTTGATGGGGCTAAGGCCATCTAGTAGGGCACATCTGTCATGGCGCTAAAAACTCTCCCCCACTACTGCTTCAGCAGAAATAGATTCATTATATCCAAACCACCTCTTGGGAATGTCTCCTGGCCCCTGCTATCCCCTGAAGTGTGCCTGGACATTACCTGGGAGGGCATGGGTTGGAACAGTGAAGCAGTGTGGAGGAGCACTAGGCAACTTGAGCCCGAGAACCAACCTTATTTAGATTTCCAGAACACTTGTTAAACCATGAGTCTAGCACCAGGTCAAACTATTGTTTAGCAGGACTGCTTGAACACTAAGCCTGTGCCAACCCACTGCTCTCTGACTCACAATCAGTATTGGATTTGCTTCTGCCCTTAGGGCCCAAGGCTGCGTTTCTCCAGTGTGGTAGATGAGGTCAGAGCAAGTCAGCATGACCACACCGCGTAAGCTGTTCTTAAATCTGAGGGCGATGCCTGGGATATACATACACAACTACATGAGGTCAGTTTTCGTAACAAAATGAGACATCCACCATCAAAATTGATACAATTTAATCCTGCACGTGGGCTGTGCAAGGAACTTGGATCAACTCTTGTCCAGTTTAGGGACCGGGAAACTCATTCCCAATTTAGATACAGACATAAATAGTAGGAGTAAAGGGTCAAAGTGAAGGCATTTAGAATCACAGAATACAATCCTAGAATCATAGAATCATTAAGGTTGGAAAAGACCTCTGGGATCATAAAGTCCAACCTTCATCTCCCTGACCTTAGACCATGTCCTGAAGTGTTACATCTACTTGTTTTTTGAACACCTCCAGGGATGGTGACTCCACTACTTCCCTTGGCAGCCTGTTCCAGTACCCAAACACTCTTTCAGTAAAGAATTCCTTCCTAATATCCAATCTAAATTTCCTGCTTGGTGTATCCTTGAGCCAGAGGATCCTGCCTGAGTACATTATGTCTGTGAAAGGAGGTGATGAGTGAGCAGCTGCTGTATTTCCTGAGCTCTGCAGGAGAGCAATAAATGTCCTGGTCCTACCTAGTAGGGGGTGGTGGCTGTTGATAGGAGGTATTTGACCAGCAGGACCCATGATATGTCTTCAAGGGTTAAGCAAGTCATGATGTCACTGACTTACACACAAGCCATTATTCACATCCTGATCAGGGAAGTCATCTCCTGGAAGCACCGCAAGATCTGATAGGTTTAGATCCAGAGATTAAAGAGCACCACCAGAATGAAAGGGAGAAAGAAAAGGTATCGACATGTTATGGAGGAGAGACTGGATGAGTGTTGATTTTGATCTCTGAGAAATCAATAGCCAAAGGTTCATTGCTTCTCACTTCTCTTTTTCAGACAACTGGCAATTCAGGTCTTGTCTCTGTTGTTTGCTTGAAGGACTCCACAAATCAGGAATTAGTCAGAAAGGGATGGAGAACAAAGCACTAACCACAGTTAGTTGTAGAATTCTTTGGGATGCCCACACATCAAATACTATCTTCTTGTAAACATCAGCGTAAGAGCAGAAAAGGTTCAGGAAAGGATAGAAAGTTTCATCAGAGATCTGGAGCTATTTCCTATGAGCAACAGATAGATACACCAGAACTGTTCAGCCTGGAAAAAGACAAATTTTAGGAAGAAGAATTTCTTCAAGGTCAGCTGGGGCTCAAACTAAAATTAACTTTTTTTTAACAGGTTATTTTTCCATTTCCCAAATCACAGATTTTATTTCCTACATGACCCCATACACCAGTGGGTCAACATTACTACCTATTTATAAGGCAGTCCGTGACACGGAACTAGGAACGGGCAGCTGAAGGTTGAGGGAAATAGAAACCACTTTATATCACTATTTTTGCTGAAGCCCCTGAGCTATAAAACTATGTCCCTCTTTCATAGACTCAGAATGGTTGAGGTGGGAAGGGACCTCTGCAGGTCATCAGGTCCAACCCTCTGCTCAAGCAGGGCCACCTACAGCCAGTTGTCCAGGACCACATCTAGGCAGCTTTTGAATATCCACAAGGATGGAGACTCCACAACCTCTCAGGGCAACCTGTGCTCAGTCACTTGTGCAGTAAAAAGTATTTCCAGTCTCTTCATCATCTTCCTGCCCCTTTGCTGGACTCTTTTCAGTAGCTACATGTCCCTCTTGAACGAGGAAACCCACGGAACACAAAAAACTGCAGGAAAATGCTGCTGAAGCCCGGGATTGAACCAGGGACCTTTAGATCTTCAGTCTAACGCTCTCCCAGCTGAGCTACTTCAGCCCTGCTGGGGCACTAATTTTCATCAAACCTGTTGGAATATCATTATCTTGTAGACCTTTACTGTTCCCATTGAATCAGCGGACACTTGAATCTTGTCCTGTCACTGGACACCACCAAGAAAAGCCTGACTCCATCTTCTTTATACCTTCCCTTCAGATACTTTTTACACATTGATGAGGTCACCCTGAGCTGCCTCCTCTCCAGGTGTTCCACGGGGTGTTGTGTGTGGCTGAACTATAAAGGGTTGCAGAAGCAATAGAGAAATGCAGAAAGTGAGTTTCATCATCATGTAGGTTGCCCTAAAGCTATTCTTCCCCACTTTGAGAATTCTTTGGTCTGCTGATTGCTGGAAGCTGGGAGAATAGAGAAGAGACACTATTCCTTGATTTTCTTCTGGACATTGTAGTTGTTTCCCCTGAGTTCACCACTGTCCCAGCCTCCTTTCTTAGTTTGCTCTGCAGAATCAGTGCCCCTACAAATAAAACAGCCAGGGTCCAGTGACACCCAGAGTTGGAAAACACCTAAACATTTTGGCATTTGGCTGGATTTTGACCTGCCTATTGTCCTGCCAGTTGTCCCTTTCCTTCTCAAATACAGTCCCACCACAACAGCTCCATTCAGATTGCCTAAACATACACATGTGGTATTATTGATGCTACCTTAGGTTACCCCAGCTGTCCAACATCTCCTACCCCAGAGGGCTGTAGACTTTCTTCATGACCCGTCTCACATCTTTCAGCCCTTTGATGATGGCTTGAATGCTCTTGGGTTTCTTAAAAAGCACCAGGCACCTAAGAACAAAAAATGTGCCCTTCTAGGTCAGATTAATGGTCCTTCTTGTCCAGTTGTCTGTCTCTAAAATTGGCACAGGGAGGTGCTCCGTAGGAGATCATATGAGTGTGGTTGCAGTCTGTTCCCTTTCAGCCATATTCAGGAACCTGGAAGGAACACTTCTACCTGGTCATAGAATCACAGAATGGTTTGGGTTGGAAGGGACCTCAAAGATCATCTCGTTCCAACCTCCCTGCCATGGCAGGGACACCTCCCACTAGATCAGGTTGCTCAAGGCCCCATCCAACCTGGCCTTGAACATCTCCAGGGATGGAACATCCATAACTCCCCTGGGCAACCTGTGCCAGTGTCTCACCACCCTCACAGTGAAGTATTTCCTCCTAATTTCCAATCCAAATCTCCCCTCTTCCAGTTTCAAACCATTACCCGTTCTCCTGTCATTATAGGCCTTTGTAAAAAGTCCCTCCTCAGCCTTCTTGTAGGTCCCCTTCAGAAACTGGAAGGCTGCAATATGGTGTCCCTGGAGCCTTCTCTTCTGCAGGCTGAACAAGCCCAACTGTCTCATCCTGTCTTTGCAGGAGAGACGTTACAGCCCTCTGCTCATCTTCGTAGCCCTTCTCTAGACCCGCCCCAACAGGTACATGTTCTTGTGCTGGGTGCTCCAGGTTGTTCAGCATTTATCTCTCTCTGAATCTATCACCGGTGTTTATGTTTGTATCACCAATCCATGTTTACATACCTGACCCAAACATCAGCTATCAGAGCCCATTAAGGTGAACAATTATCAAAGATCTTCAAATGAGAATGACCGAGGTGGATGAATACACAAGATAGAAATAATTCTTACAGCCACATTTTCACTGGTGACACCCCTCCAAGCAGGTTTTCTCAGAGGCTGGATTAAGCTGTCGCTCCACGGAGCCCACACCATCCATGTCCTGTTGGCTCTAAATGAGTGGTGACAAGGAGCCATCTGCATGTTTCTCTCCAGAAATGGAAGACCTGCCAGGTCAGCATGTGTGGAAGCCTGACTCGCCCATGACTTATCTCTGCCCTTCCAGCTGCCCCATTTTTACTTCACCAGCTTTCTCCTTGTCAAGGAAAGTGACTGCAGAAACCAAAGCAGTTCTGTTTCTCACCAGCTTTCCTCAGGCAGGAAGAAATGATCCCAACATGGAAACTGTGGTATTTGACAACCCACTCTGCCTTGCTGGAAATACTCAAGCTTCAGCTGGGTACAAAATTCCTACTGAAAGCTGAGCTATGCTACCACTTTGCAAATGCTAGCAGCGCTGGTGGAAATGATGAAGTGAAGGAACTGATAAAGAATCAGCCTTGAAGGAAGTGCTACATTGCAGTTAAATTAGAAATCTGAGAAGCTGACTTGCTGGGAAGTTGGCTTATTCAGATGGTAAAACTTTACAACTGAAAGTCTATGAGCGAAGTCTTCAGAAGGAAGGCTTGTGTTGCCAATTTGACATGTCAGATGGAAGAAGTTGGAAGCTTAGGCTTGCCTTCATTGAAGAGAAAGAAATTAGATTTGTCCTTCTGGCTCATTTCAGACCTAGAGGCTGGAGCTCTGTAGGCAGCTCTGCTAAGGGGAGTGAATGGAGGGGGGAAGTGAAGTTGGGATGACTACTCTGGCTGCCTTGTGAGCCGAGCAAAATTTAGCAGATGCCACCTTTTTGAGCCAGAGCTGTGGACACCTATCCCTACCACACACATGTCCAGCTCAGTGTTTCACTGTGTAAATGCAAAGATTTTGGAAAACCACTCTATCAGCCTATACACTGTCATGAAAGAGAGACAACCACTGTGATCTCCTGCTGGGAAGATGCCCTGTCCCCATCACACTTAGTTCCCTCAGTGAGACTGTCCCTGTTTCCATCTATGTCTCCACTTTGCCTCAGTATGGCAGAAACTTTCTAATAGTTGGCCTTGTACTTCATCTTTGATTTTCTTCTGGTGGTTTCCTCAGGTCACTTGTGTGTCTTATGCACCAGGGAGTCTGTAGAGTGTGGACTTCCCATACTCAGAGTTCCCTGCTGTCCTCTCTCACCTGTCCTCATTCCCCCTGCAAAAACTCCTGCTTCGTTCACACCTTGAATACTGCTTGGTTTGTTTTGGTGTCCCCATCCCAAACCTAACCAGTGGAAAGAGGTAATAAAGTCACTTCCACACAGGGAATAGCCGTATAAACCATGTTTATTCAGTCTGGAAAAAGAAAGGGTAAAAGGAAGGATATTACAAGATCTCAAGAAAGGTCATTAGGGGTCAATTGGTTGTTGCATCTTCTAATGAAGAGTTATCAGTTGAAATGAGCAAATGGCAAGCTTGGAACAAAGAAAAAGGTGTTTCTTCACATAGTGTCTGGTTATCTGTGCACACAACTCTGGATATTATAGATCTCCAAAGTGTACAGACTTTCAAAAGATTACTAGGTAGATTTATGGAAGAAAAAAGGTCCATGAAGAGTGTGCAAATATGAAACTACCTGCTTTGGTTCACACAGAGCCTGAGCCACAAACCTCTGGAGATTAGGGGAATATCTGGTAATGTAACACTACATTATTTTTTCTGTTATTATACTCTTCTATAGGTATTAAGGCATGAAAATGTTGCAAACTGTATTTTGAGCTAGATGTTCTGTACATCTTTGCTGACCCCTCCTTATACTCATGTCCTGGCTTCTTGAGACATCAGGAAAGTATCAGCCTGTTAAACCATGTGGACATGATGGGCAGAGATGTGCTGGAGGTGTCATTTCATGCCATCAACCATTTGATCTACCACTCCCACACAGGTGTTTGAGGCTTTGGCCATGTCAAGCAGATGACAGCAGATCTTCCTCTGTCCTATTCTTCCAGTTTTCCTACCACTCAAGGCTGCTCTTGCCTGTGCTTTTTAAAAGATCCATCTGGCACCAGTCAGAGCAGATGCAGCTTTCAAAAAGTCATCTCATTACATCCATGCAGAAAGCTACCACCGACTGCTTATCCCAACAGCTGATGTGCCACGCCGTGTCAAGAGCCATGAAGGTGGCCGTCATGGTCCAGTGTGGGTTCATCACCCCTTGCTGAGTGCTTTCTTTTTTTAAATGGAGGTTGAATGTGTCAAACCAGATGCTGGTGTAGAGAGCTGCCCTTTTCTACCCAACTCGGCACATCAGATTTGTCATAAATCTTAGTTTTCATCACAGACTTTCTGGCACTAAACTGTGCTGCTGATGGGATTTTTGTCCTGTTTCTCCACTCTCGGTCTGCACCAGGGGAGTGACAGACAGCTGCAGGGTTGAGATGCTATCGCTTTTCACATACTGACTTGGCTCTGATGTGTCAAACAAAACACATGTTCCTCCTTTAGGTTTCTTGACATTTTTCTGTCTCATTACACTGAGTGGGCTTCTGGTTTACTTGAAAAGCGTCTTTAGTGATTATCTCTATTTTGCTGTCGCTATTTTCTCTTCTTTCTCTTTTTCCAGACTTTTTGGAAAAATGATCTCATTATGAACATGGAACTCCTGTTTCTGAAAAAGGTTCGTGGAGGTTTGCAAAGGTCTCCCAGCAGGAAGGTTGCTTCTCTCCATTTTCCCTGCAGTTCAACAGCCCCCCAAGTGAGCCCATTAGCAAAAAATGGACTGCTTGGGGAAAAAAAAAGAAGAAAACCACAAAAACTCTACGAAATACGCAACAACAGCAGCAATAGCTCTGAAAATGTAAGGCTCCAGTAGGCAACAAACTATGTTTGCAAACCTCATCTTTGATGGCAGTTTAATATGTGAGGGAAAGAGGGAGATAATGGAACAAAGGGGACTATGGGTGCTTGCTGCCTACTGCAATAGCTCTGAGGGGACTTACTAAAGAGGATGGAATATGGGGTCTGAGATAACTCAATTGTTATTCTGGAGAGATAAATGCCTCTTTGAGAAGCAGAGTTAATGAAGCCCGGCTGCCAAGCTCTGCCTGTCACACAGCCTTTTCCTTCTCCCTCCTTAGGTCTGAGGTCTAAAAGAGGCGGAGATTGGTAGTCCACCCTTCAAGGAGGGGGGTCACTGAGGGTCTTTTTAAAATTTTTCATTTAAAGCTTAGCTCTTAGGAGCCCATGAATAACACCCTCTGCTGTCCTTAGGCGCAGTATCCTCATGCTTGTTGCAGGCTGTGGTCCGGCTGCTGTTTACAAGGAATTATCTGGAGCCAGGTGAATGTTTGCAACCTGCCCCGTGGTGAAATACCCACGTACTTACCCATGAGGAGACACAGTGAGAACTAACCTCAGACCTGGAATTTAAGTTCTCCCCAAGTCCGAAAAACTCTTCTCTGAGAAAAATACGTTTTAGTGTTTGCTCTGGTGACTGTGTTATATGAAAAGAGAGACCTGGGAGATATTGGATGTGTTTCACATAGAGTAATAGGACAATTTGGAAAAAGCAGAGGTCTGTGTTCACCAAATTCTTGTTTCCAACCAGACAAAGGAAGGTATTTCGGGCAGTACTTTCTGAGCTTTATGACGCTATCTCAGGTCCTGTGCAGAAAAGAGTCAAAGGGCCATCTCCTTGACTGTGTCCTGCGTGAACACCGGCTGACCAGACAGCAGGAGAACACCTAGTCTGAGAGTTTTATCTTGGAGTGAAGCACTGAGGGACACCAAGTCTCAACCTAAATTTGTTTTGTGCCAATTACTGAATATTGCAATCCTATGCACAAGTCCTGTTGCTTTTCCCAGGTGTCACAACATTCGCAGATCCCTCCACAAGCTCACAGTACACTCTGCTTTCCCCAGATCTTTCTCTCAAGATGGATCCAACCCATCAAAACTTCATTTTTGGAAGGATAAACCAAATGCATTTGGGAATCACATTTCTAATAACTGCCAATAGACCCGAGCAATAAAATGGGCACTAAGAAGGCAGAAAAACAGCACCAAAAAAGGCTTTGTGAAAATAACAGGTGCATTGAAACGTGTGGGGGTGTGTAGGTATATTTGTAAGACAATAATACACAAACCAGGTGGCACAGTGCCTCATTAGCAGTCCGCTTGTTCTTGTGAACAGGCTTTGGTGAGATTCCCTGAGAGGTTTCCCAGAAACTCATCAAATTAGTAGTAAACAACCTTTCTTGGGGGGTTGGGAAATATTTTCTGAGCCCACCTACCATCCCAGCCCCCTTCTAAAGTTTTTCTCTGTCTTGCAAAACATCTCAAAGTTATTGAGAGGGAAATTAGGGAGCAAAAGAGAGGGAATAAGTTGAGTATAGGCAGAATCCACAATAATCGACTTCACATCAAAAAACATAAGAATGATAACTTGGACAGTGATGGTATCTTGATGTATAAATGGGCTTGTTACTTAACTCTGGTGATTCATGCTGTCAGGCACAGGAATGAGGCAGCTGCCAAGTTTGATGCTGGGTAGGAATTCTTCTCTCCCAGAACAGCTTGGCAGGGAATTTGCAAAGCTGAGGGGATCAATAAAAAAGGGTCAGATATTGTTATGATGAACATGTGGACAGGCAAGGGGAACATCCCTGAGCACAACAGCACTCTCCTGCTCCCACCTCGTGGTACCAAGCATGCCCCAAAAATCACTGCACGAGCCTTTAGCCCTTTTCCCCACATCTCCAGTAGACCTGTAATCCACAAAGGGAGGACTTTGGTGGACCAGGTATTAAGACTGCTCTCCTGTTTTCTATGGATGAATACTGGAGAAGTGGGTCCTTTTGTATTTACCACATGATCTATTTCATCCATGGTTCTAAATAAAGCCTAACTAAAGCTACGTGAGTCTTAGCTGTTGCGTGTTTGGGGTAGGGTTTGGGCTTTTTTCTTTTGTTCTTATAGACTGTCTAAAGAACATGTTCCAGCTGTCTCAAAGGAAAGCGCCAGAAAGAAAAAAAGAACAAAGGAAAACCGTGGAGATATTTAATTGAGATAATTTTAGCTGTTTGAAGTGCCACAGGCAATCTGCATAAATATTTGGAGTGAGAAGATGAGGAAGGAAGAAGGAAAAAGTTCTGTGCAGGTCATTTAGTCCCCAGATTAAGAGAAGGAAGGTGTCTTTTCAGAGATTGAGCAGGACCCTACCCGCAGCTCTTGGGTTTACTGTCTTTTGATCTTCTGTGGTCACCTCTGCGCTCTACCAGGCCACAACACAAACTTCTCCAGACCTAACAGGGGCTGATGGGGAACCTCTCTGTTTACAGGGCTGAGCAAAGAAACAAGACACTCTTGGGGTGGGTGAATAGGTGTGGCCAGCCTGGATGATGTGAGTTCAAATCCCTTCTTGATCTGGACTCTTGTATCTTAGTGAATACCTGCTGAGGAACTTCTGAGTCAGGGCAAGACTGGGTTGTTCCTTGTGGGAACTCTATGTTTTCATAAAATCATAGAGTGTTTTGGGTTGGAAGGAACCTTTTAAAATCATCTAGTCGAACCCCCCTGCACTGAGCAGGGACATCTGCAACTAGAGCAGGTTGCTCAGAGCCTCGCTCAACCTCACATGGAATGTTTTCAGGGACTGGATATTGACCTCCTCTCTGGGCAACCTGGGCCACTGTTTCATCACCTTCACTGCAAAAAATTGCTTCCTTCTATCTAGTTTAAATCTCTCCTCTTTGAGTTTAAAGCCATCACCCCTTGTCCTGTTGCAACAGGCCCTGCCAAAAAGATTGTCCCCACCTTTCTTTTTGGTCCACTTTAAGTATTGAAAGGCTGCAATAAGATCCCCCTGCAGTCTTGTCTTCTCCAGGCTGAACGACCACAACTCAACCTTTCTTCATAGGAGAGGTGTTCCAGTACCCTGATCATTTTCATAGCCTCCTCTGGCCCTGCTTGAGCAGGTCCATGTCTGTCCTGTGCTGAGGACTCCAGAGCTGGACCTGACACTGCAGGATAGTCTCCCCAGAGTGGAGAAGAGGGACAGAATTACCTCCTTTGACCTGCTGGTGACACTGCTTGGGATGCAGCCCAGGATGTGATTGGCTTCTGGGCTGCTTTTTGTGTGACTGAACACACACAAGCAGGGAGATGGTGTTAGTTTTCCAGTGAGATATGGGATGCGTGGCCTGAGGTATGTATTCCAAGACTGAGGACTGACAGGTCCATACCATGGTCTAGCATGATGGATATTTGATCAGTTATCCAAAACGGTGAAGCTCTTGCAGAAGATGGCTAGCTAGCTATGTAGAGGTTGGAGCTCTTCAGTTGTGAAGAAACCACAATTCATGTCCTAGTTTAAAGAGAGGTGTTTTGAATGTGGTTTTCCCCAACTCTTGGGATGAGCACCCAACCCCATGACTATTTTGGACAATGACAACCTCCTTGCTAATATTGTAGGTGATAAACATGATTTTAAGACTCTTCCCACTTTGAGGGGGGCAGCTTTGGCTAGTGGTTGTTGTTCAGTCAGCTTCCTGCACGAGTGCTGGCAGAAACATGGGCATACCCTGATGAGATTGTGTTGCCCTCACAAGATCTGGCACAGCAGACAAATGGTGCTTTTCACATCCATCACATGCAGAACTTTGGGAGGGAGCCGGAGGTTTCTGCAGAGCAAGCAGTGGATGGGAAGGAGGCAGCTGCATGTGCTCATCGTGGGGGCCATAAAACTCTAAGTCTTAGGGTTTCCACCTCCTTCGCAAAACCCTCAAGCATCACCTCAGAGAACCTTCCTGGCTCTGAGCAAAGCAGCCTTGCAGGGACTCTCCCCAGCTCCCCCCCGTCCCATCCCCAATGCAGAGCCTGGGGAGGGGAAAAAATGGCGCTTAACCAACCCGGAGCAGGTGCCACATTTTGGGGAGCCATGCCCACAGCCTCCCTATTTTAGTAATGCACTGGGGGTGCCATCCTGCCCCCTTTTCACCCCCTGCAAAGCTCAGTCAGCAGATTGTCCCCCTTCCCAGCTGGTAGGCAGGTGGGAGAAAGACAGGAGCGTGCAGCAGATCTGATCTCTGGCACACATGCTGCTCATCCCTTTTGTCATCCCTTTTGTCTGCCCCTCTCCCTGCTCCCACTCACCCCTTCTCCCCCCCACACCCACCCACCCACCTTGGTGTCTCATTCAGGGATGGCTCACGGCGAGGGAGCTGCAGGGATGGATGCTAACCTCTGCCGAGCTTCTCGTTAAGGAACCATTAATAAGGAGCTGCTGCCTCTCCCTCCCCTTCCTCCCTGCAGCCAAACCCGACTGATGAAAAACAGAAAATGGGGGTGTGAGGTGGGAAATCCAGGACACCGCATCCTCCCCCACAGCGTGGGCTGGGGTTTCTTTCGGAAGGTCAGTGACGAGGCCACCGTCTGTGCCAAGCGAGGAGAAACAGTGGTGATCAGCAAATAAGCATTGGCTCGGTTGGCTGGATGCTTCTGCATCTCCCCCCCAGGTCCTTCCCTCTCTCCGTTGCAACATTCCTTGTGAGGAACCATGGAGAGCTAAATGTTACTGTGTTGGGAGGGAGCTGCTGCTGCCTCCCCAGCATCTGACCAGCTGAAATCAGGAGCCCAACAACCATCCCCCTAGCCCTACAGCAGGACCAGCTCTCCCCAGGTCACATCTGAGGGAAATTAAAAATTCATTCTTCAGTCATTAGAGATATTTCAGTAAAATCAGACACAAAAATCTGGCTACAACTGTAGCCTCAGTTGTTTTTTTCTCTTTTTTTTTCTAATTTTTTTTCTTTCTTCCCTTTTTTTCTCCTCCCCCTTATTTTTCCTTTTTTTTTTTTTCACTTTTTTTCCCCCCACTTTGATTTTAAAATTTTTTTGCTTCCCCCCCCTTTATGTCTTTCTTCTATTTTAGCTCCGGGGAGACCTTCTCACTCTCTACAACTACCTAAAAGGGGGCTGGAGCCCGGGGACTGGTCTCTCCTTCCAAGGAATAAACAATAGGACAAGAGGAAATGACCTCAAGTTACTCCAGGAGAGGTTTGGATTAGATATGAGGAAAAATTTCTTCCTCAAAGTTACTGTCAATGCCTGGCCCAGGCTGCCCAGGGCAGTGGTGGAGTCTCCATACCTGGAGGTATTTAAAAGCCGTGTAGATGTGGTGCTGAGGGACATGGTTTAGTGGTGACCTGGAAGTGCTGGGTTAATGGTTGGACTTAATGATTGGGAAGGTCTCTTCCAGTCAGAACAATTCTTTGAACAGATCTGTGGAGGCAAATATTCCCTTCTCAGCAGTCTTCTTTCCAGCTGGGACTGGCAACCCTCTACAACCACCTAGACAATGTCTACAAGGTTAAGAAAGGTGGAGTAAATTCCCATGATCACGTGCAGGGACACTAGCAAGGAAAAGACTGGTGTCAGGATCACTTTTGTCCCAAATGTCTGCTTCTTAACACTCTACCCTCAAAGGATGCCTCTTCCCTGTCCTTGTCTTCCTCATGCTTTCTCAGAGCAGACTGCACCTCATGTAGGACCTGCAGGCCCTGCCCCATGGACCTTCCAGGTCTCAAGGTCTAAATAGGCCCTACAGATGCACTTGCACCTTCACCTACCCTCCTCATTTGCTGCAGGCTCCAAACACACAGCTTTCTCAGTGTGATGTAAAGCCTCTGCAGTGCTTTGCTCCCACAGACATGATCTCCATCCTGAGACCACCAAGCAGTTGTGTTCAGTGCGGGTTAGTGATGTACCAGGGAGATGTGGCTCTGTGCTGAAGTTTTTCTGGGGGAAGGCAAAGCTTCTGGAGAGCTTTACACTGCAACTCACTCCCCAGCTCCTGCTGGCCCTGTTCTAATATGTCTTTTAGTGATGTTTGGGGCCTCATACGTTTGGAAAGAGGAAATTAGTACAGTCTGCCGCTTTCTTTTCACGTTTCTCCATTTCCCCTGAGCTTCCCTGCTGTCCCTAATTATCCATCTCTCTCATTTACAGGGACTTAAATAATGGAAATGGAAAAGGTAGTTGAATTAGACTGGGATGAGGATGCACTGAATGAGGCTCCCTTCCCTTCAGAAGTGACCTAACATTACCCTTTCTCTTATTAGTGATGCAAGCTCCCCATTACCACGTGAGGCAGCAGCTCTGTTGTTATCTTGAGCCGAGGGGACACATCTCCTGTGCTGACTCAAGCTGTGGCTCCCCGTGGCTAGGCAAGATTAGCAACAAAAAGCAAGGATGCTTAGGGGAAATCTTTTGTTAAGAACTATGCTTGTGGGAGACAAAAATTAGAGGAAATAGCTTAGAAGAAGGAGAAGCAAAAGGAAAAAAAGTTGAAAAAAGGTAAATCGAGTCACCACTGAGGGGTACAACTGCTAAAAACAGGTGAGCAGTGTCCTAGTTTATGGCTTCATGGTGATGATGGCTGTGAGAGCAGGTAGCTGGGAACTGACAGAGGTCATGATACAGAGCTCTGGAGACACAGATTTGGGGGGTAACAGCAGCCTTGTGTCCATAAAAAGGTCCAGTGTCCCTTTGGTGCCCTTTGCCATGCCTTAATGGAGACACACATTCCTATTAAGAGAGAGGTAGGACATCCTGTACCCCGCCATTAAGGAGGATTTCATGGTCCACAGGCAAGAAAATCAGAGTCATAGAATGTATTGCGTTGGAAGAGACCTTTAAAGATCATCTAATCCAATCCCCCTGCAGTGAGCAGGGACATCTGCAACTAGATCAGTTCAAATGGCCATCAAGCATTACGAGAAACAAGCAAGGAAACAAACAATGCCCACAAAATAAGTTATAATAATGCATTTAGTGTTTCCTTTACCTGTAGGAATGTCCAAGCACTGAGGAGACCAGGGCTGAAGCTCTAGTGCTGTTGTGCTGGTTCAGCCACCATCATTTTACGCTGCCATCTGTTGCCTGATCACACAGGCCAACACTGAACTCAGCAACAGCCCCTCAGAAGTCTTCTTTCAGGCCTCTCCTCCTCTAAAAGGCACTCAGGAGGACACAGTGGCTGAGTGTTGGGCTTGTGTAGAGGACAGAGGCCAGCAGCAGATGAAGCCAAGCCTGCCACAGGAATCTCCCATTGCTTCCTCCTCCCCACAGTCTGTAGCAGGGAGTCTGAAGCTTTTAAATATTTCCATGAGCCAGTTCGGCTTCGCTAATGGAAAACTAGGGTCCCACCACCCCTGATACCCTTCCCACAGGCCCTAGTCCAGGAAGAAAAATCCATGTAGGAGCTGAGAAGATGAATCATTGGATCATAGAACAGTTTGAGTTGGAAGGGACCTTTAAAGGCCATCTAGTCCAACCCCCCTGCAGTGAGCAGGGACATAATGAGATGGATGAATGAGAGCCTTGAAACAACCTCAACCATGGGAACAGCATGATATCTCTGAGGAGCAGGAGTAAGTAAGCTCTGGGGCAGTCTGAGCCACTCTCTTTTCATCATGTGAGTAGCTGGTGCTGCCAGAGACATGTGCCTGCACAGCTTCCCCTGGCTCACCGCATGATCCACAGTATGGTTTGATGACCCAGCAATATGCCACCAAAAATGATACTGCCCTGTTTTCCCTGTGATACCGCAGTGCTCCTCTACCATCACCACTGGACCTCATCTCAGCCTGCCATGGAAGTGTTAATATGCAACCCAGAGAGAAATGGTAAAGTAGAGCCAGGGCTTGTCCTGGTTTGAGGGTGGGACTAGTTCCGTGGACCACAGTCCTTAGAGTGGCATGGACACATTGTCCTGGCAGATGGTGAGGAGCACAGCTCTCCTGGACTTGGGGGACTCCATCAGCCAGACATGCCGGGAGATGAACAAGGGCTATGAGCTTCACAGCCACCCCACTGCTTTTCCTTATTTAGCAGACCTGTGATTTGCAGTGTTTACTGCTGAGGAGGAGTTTAAAAAAATCACTATATTCAGAAACTTTTACTAGAACACTCAGAAGGGCACCCAAAAGAGGAGCAGGTGGGGGAAGGTCAAGTGTGTGACCAAACATGGGCCAGATTCAGGCCTCAGCCATGTGGCATAAAGGCAGATGAAATTTCATAAACCAGGTATGAATCAGGCCCTTTGACATGGGACCTCCTTGCTTTGCTAGCAACGAATAAAACTCTACCAGCTTATCAGCAATGTACAGAGGAGGAAAATGAACTTCATTTGGAGCTGTGTTTCTGTGTTGACCTCGCGAAGGTCATAACAGCCAACACCAGACTTCAGGTTCTTGCCGTGAAAAACGCTGACACCTCCTTTCATGATTTCACCTTAGGCAGTCTTGAGGAGGCACGAGAAGCACACGGAGGCACTCATTAACATTTCCTCTGCGAGGAAACAAAAATAACAAACATCCCATTAAATACAGGGAGGAAAAAAAGAAACAACTATAAAGCACAGAAGATATTTTTAGTCTAAAAACAGAGTGCTCTATCTTCCCCACAAAGTAGGGCTTTTCAGATGAAGAAGAAAAATAGGAGAGAACTTGCAGGCACCTCTGCACCAGAAGGAGTGGCACTAATAATAATAATAATTGGTAATATTGGTCACAGGCCACCCTCAGTTTCCCATTTGCTTCCCCACCCGCCCAGAAAGTGACGTGTGGGCCCCAGCCATGGAGGACAACGGGTGGCCAGGAACAATGCAGCCACTGACGTGAACTGTGTTTTGAATGTGAAACTCTGCGTTGTGAGTGCCAACATCAATGCTATAAAGTGTTCCGGTGCTGGAGATGGCTGAATAGAGACGTATGGTGCAAATTAAATGTGTTATTCTTTTTCTCCCACATTTTTTTTTAAATAAATTTAAAAGCCCAGCACTTTGGTTTCTTTTAATTTTATTCCCTCTTTGGGGTTTTTTTCTACCAAACAAATGACTCGCCAGCTTTGTCTGGTAACCTATAGGGAAATTGAGGTCGAGGGGAGGGATTGTGTTTCATTGTTTGGCTAGTTTTTTTCTTTTTCCTTTTTTTTTTTTTTTTTCTTGTAGAAGGAGATTCTGGAAGTGAAAGGGAAAATTCTGGCACAGCAGATATAGGACAACACAGAAAATCCCTTGTTCACCAATAGAAAAAAATTAGTTCCTGAAGGAGTATGGGATTAATTGCACACCAGCCTTCAGGCTTCTAACTTTAGGCACCTCATAGAGTCCTTGGTGAAAGACAGGGTCCTCCAGACAGTGGTTCAGAGAAGGAACACAATTGCACATGGCAATGCATAATTGCGGTAGGGTCCTGGCATCACCGTAGGGTAATACAGTGTCTAGCAGAGCTCTTCCAAGCAGAAGCCACTAAAATTTGGCACAACTTGGCTGTCACCAATAAACTTTCCTGAGCCCTGGGATCTCCCCCTTTTCACTCACACACCAGGTTCATCTGGCTCACGGCTCAGGCTCATCTCCAAGAAGTGGCACGTCTTGCCATAAGGTGGATCTGAGCAAAACACTCATCCAGATGAGATGGTGAAGGGATGTCAACGAAAAAGAAAACCAAACCCAAACCCCATCAAGTTTTGCTCTAAGGCAAGGTGTGGCAAAGGCCCACATCCTGAATGGCTGCAAGGGGCTCTGGGTGCACCACGTCCTTAGCAAAGCACTGTTATGACAAGGCTGGGGAAGGTGCCAGTGCTGGCTATGACTCAGTGTCCTTTTCATCTGGTCCTACTCCTTGCAGCAGGGTTTTCTGCTGCTGCTCGCTGCCACGTGGTCCTTTTGTCTGCCTGTGATTCTTCTGTCGCCTTTTCTCTTTCTCTCTCCTCATTTTTTGGGGGTCTGATCCTAACCTACTGTGGTTTTAAACTCAGGAAGCTTTAGGGAGACAATCCACATTGACACCATCCCTGCTGAGCTATGAGATGTGGCTTTTGCTGTTTTCTCCTCCTTCCTTGCTCCTGCTCAGCCATTTTGGTGGAAACTACCCTCTTTCTTCCTCCCTCTACTCACTTTCCACCTCCCTTTCTGCTTTTCTTGTTCCTCTCTTGTCTTGGACCTCCTGTGGCCACTCAGAGGACCACATGCCCTGAAGTCTGCATCCATCCCATTGCCACCTCCCCTGAGACCAGGCAGCTAATTTTAACACTCTGGCTGCCTCTTTGTGAAGCCCTGGGATAAAGCTGCCGTGGCTTATGAGAGCCTCCTCCCAAGTGTACCCCAGTCCATGGCTCTTGTCCTTGCATGCCCGCCTGTCTCTCTGTGCCCGGAAATTGTCTGTCTGCCTCAAATTATCTCTCCCTGTCAGCTCCCAGCACTCTACATCTCCCTCCTCCCTCCGCTTCCGGCTCCCCTCTCTCCTCCTCCTCTACCCACGCACCTTACTTTAATTAGAAATACAATGAAAATGCTTATCACTGTGTCTTAATCAGCAAGTCATTCCTCAGCAGGTCCAGGAGGAAAACCCCCGTTCCTCCTTGGCTCTCCTGTCTCCCCCACCACCTCCACAGAAGAAGAGCACCCAGATTAGGAGGAGAACTCTGTGGTAAGGTTGTTGAATGTGAGGAACCTAGAGACCTGGACAAGCTAGAAGAAAGGGCCAACAGAAACCTTATGATATTCAACAAGGACAAATTCTGTGCCTGGGAAGAAAGAGTCCCTGATAGCAACTGACTGATAGAAATGGACCTGGGGGTGCTGAGGGACAGCAGGCTGAGTATGATCCAGCATTGTGTCCCAGCAGCAAAAACAGAATCCTGGACTGTGGGAGCATGACTACAACCAGGAAATCAATGGAGGTGATTATCCTCCTCTACTCAGGATGTATTAGACCATATCCAGCTGCTGCAACGATGTTTAGGCCCCTCAGTACAAGATATTGATCAAATGGAATGAGCTCAGCAAAGCCTGTTGAGACGATCAGTGCAAGAGCACTTGCCTGATGCCTGATGTGGGACTAGGCTTGTCCAGCCTGGAGAAATGATGGGTTAGGGGGACCTAAGAGCAGTCTCCTGTACCTGTGGGGAGGTTATCAAGGAGATAGAGCCAGGCTTTTCATAGAGTGGCTGGTGAGAGGACAAGAGACATTGGGTATAAATTAAAACAAGACAGTTAGTCTGGGTATAAAAAAAGGTTTTCCCACTGAGGCCACTCGTGTAGTTGAGCAGGTTGCCCAAAGAGGGTTCTTCAGTCCCCATCCCTGGGATTTTCAAGATCTGAAACCTGAAGCAACTCATCTGACCCAGTAGGTGGCTCGGAGTTGGACATTGAACTAGAAACCTCCTGAGGTCCCTTCCCACCTAAATAATCCTGAGATCCCAGGAGCAGACCTAAGTGACAAATGAGGCCATTCAGGATAATGAATCCTCACACTCTGAAAACTAAGGGAGAAGGAAAGAGAGGTACCAGAGGATGAAAAGAAACAGATTTGGTGAAGTAGGTATTGTAGCCAGTTCGTCCCAGACTCTGGCACTTGATGAGACAAGGTGAGGTTGAAACCAGGTCACCTTGCAAAAATAATACCAGCCTGTAACCTGTCCTGATCCACTGGAAATCTCCTGAGGGCCATTTCTGGGGATCCTGGGTGAAAAGCTTTCAGGAGAGTAACTTGCTCCAACCTAGAGATACAGGGATTACACACTCTCTCCCGATTCATGTGATCTCTTACTGGCAATGCAGGTTTAAGGTGAACTCCCTGGGTTATAGAGACCACAGCATAAAAGATTCCAGATCTGTCCTAAACCCTCAGATGATTGACTTTTGAATCTTTCCAAACACAAACATAGACACAGAAATCTCACTCTTAGGAAAGCTGAGCGAAAGTGGAGAAGTAAGCAAGGAGGGCATGGCTCTCTGCCAGTCATATCACTATCATGATATGTATGTGGGCTATAGCAGCATTGGGAGGGTCTGCTGGATTAGGAATCCTGTATTTACACCATCAGGGTTTTGTCCTTTTCCCCACTCACTGTCGCTCCCCCCCTTCAAACCAAACCATGCAGCCCTTTTGTGTCAGCTTGCTGCTGCTGCCATATATAACCCTCCTGAGATCCATATGGCAGTAGTGTTTGTCCATGTGCCATCACCTTGTGGGGAACAGACATATATCTTCCTACAGCACATGAATATGAAAGGGAAAGGAAGTCCTGAGCCCTGCCCTTCATGCCCTTCAGCTTAACCACAGCCAGCTGGGGACTCAGCTGTAACCAAACGTGTGGGGTCACTGAGACCTCCTTCCAGCAGGGCTTCGCTGAAAGACCATCCCTCTCTTCTGCATTTCGCTCTTACCAAGCTGGCTGCAGTCCCACCAGGAAACACATGGCCAGGAGCCTTGGGAGTGGGAACCTATCCTAAGCCTCCCTGGCACATCCCCCCCCACCCTGAGTGGAGGCAGGACACCTCCCCGCTGCCAACAGGCTTGAAACCCCTTTTTTAGGTGATATCCATGAATCAGCATCCCACTGCCTCCGGCCACTGTCACTGCGAGGGGATGAGAAGCCCCAGATACCCTCTCTGAGGGTGTTCCGGCAGGGAACTCTCTCGGATTAGGGAATCCTTCATCTCTGGCTTATATAAGACCCGGGGACTCCTTTTATGGTTGGCTTTTCCTGCTTTGTCAAAGGCAAAGAACAAATGTAGCTTCATCTGCGCTTGTGGGTTGGCTAACTGATTAAGCATCTGATTCAAGCTAAGTAGGGAACAGGCTTTTGATGGGCGGATTTAATTTGGTGTAAAAATCAGGATGCCGTCCCCCTCCCTTACCGAATATTCTCAAGATAGCGGTTAATCTGGCGCAATTAAGCAGTGGGGATGACTCCCACCTACCAACGCTTTGGAAGGTCCAGAGTGCTCCAGTTTGTACTGAAGTGGCTCCTTTGAGTGTTTCCCCCCCTCCCCGTCCCCCCTCCTTTTTTCTTTTCTTTTTTTTTCTCTTTTTTTTTTGTTTTTTTTTCCTGCTGATTTATCACCATTTCCAAGCCTTTGCTTTAGGACCAAGCTAAGTGTGTGTGTGTGTATGCACATGTGAGGGTGTGCGGGGAGCCCGTGGGCGTCTGTCTTGGTGTGACACACTGAATTCCTCCTCATCTCCCCCTCTGCGAATCCTGCCAGGGGAAGCATGCTAATGATGACCTTGCTGAGTAAATAGTTGTGGAGTGAATAAGTGTTTTTCCTGCAATCTGAAAGGCGGAAGGTGCGATTACTCATCCATCTACCCAACTGTCTCCAGCACCTTTCAAGTGCTTCTCGCGTCGAGTCTGGGGGCGTGAGCGAGGGGGTGGGAAGCAAGGGGAGGCTGCCAAGATCTGGGTTGCCACAGACACCGGCCTCGCTTTTCCTCCAATGAACACTGTGCTGAGAGTGCGAGAGGAGGCTGGGCACCACCCACATGTTGAGCTGTGTGGGGTATAAGTAGATGGAAGAGCCTGGACTAGTGGCAGTTCAGACAGGGAAGAGAAGCAGCTCCTTGCATCTCTAGTGAAAGCATTTTTGACTCGCCAAGTTTACCCGAGGAGAAATCACCAGGATTTTTGCAGCAGCTTCCAGCTTCTCTGTGCATCTCTGTGTGTTTTTCTCCAGCGAGGATTCTCAGCCGTTCAAGATTCTCAGCTCCGGACGAGCAGGTAGCGGGCACGCGTGTGGGGCTGGACATCTTAGCCAACTCCTCTCCTTATTCCTGGAGGACCTTGGCTTTCTCTGGGACACCCTGAGCACGTGAGACCGGCGTTTCCAGCTGGACATCGGGAGAAATTTACTACAACTCTCTCTGGAATCCACGGCGGACCGAACAGCTTGCTCTGCGGTGATATCTGATTTGGTTGTGTTTGTGTCAAAAAGTCCTTTGAGGGGGGTTTAGAAGTCTCTGTGTGTCTTTTGGGAAGTGTTGTAGTGGGGTTTTTGAGAGCCAGGGCTTAAAAGCGAGTTCTTTTGGTGTTTGACACTCACACGGTTGGAGCCATGCAGCTGGATAATGTCACCAATGCTGGCATCCACTCCTTCCAGGGGCACCGTGGAGTTGCCAACAAGCCCAATGTGATCCTGCAGATAGGGAAATGCAGGGCAGAAATGTTGGAGCATGTCAGGAGGACCCACCGGCACCTCCTGTCTGAGGTCTCCAAGCAGGTGGAGCGTGAGCTGAAAGGCTTGCAGAAATCAGTGGGGAAGTTAGAGAATAACTTAGAGGACCATGTCCCAACTGATAACCAAAGATGGAAGAAGTCCATTAAGGCCTGCCTGGCCAGATGCCAGGAAACCATTGCCCATCTAGAAAGGTGGGTCAAGAGAGAGATGAATGTTTGGAAGGAGGTCTTTTTCCGCCTGGAGAAGTGGGCAGACCGTCTGGAGTCCATGGGAGGCAAATACTGCCCTGGGGAGCAGGGCAAGCAGACTGTGTCCGTTGGGGTGGGAGGACCAGAGATAAGGCCAAGTGAAGGGGAGATTTATGACTATGCCCTTGATATGAGCCAAATGTATGCGCTGACCCCTCCTCCTGGGGAGGTGCCCAGCATCCCCCAGGGCCACGATTCCTACCAGTGGGTCTCTGTGTCAGAGGATGCTCCAGCCTCCCCAGTGGAGACCCAGGTCTTTGAGGATCCCAGGGAGTTCTTGAGCCACTTGGAGGAATACTTAAAGCAGGTGGGTGGAACAGAGGAGTACTGGCTGTCTCAGATCCAAAACCACATGAACGGCCCAGCTAAAAAGTGGTGGGAATACAAGCAGGACTCCGTCAAGAACTGGGTCGAGTTCAAGAAGGAGTTCCTGCAGTACAGTGAGGGGACTCTGACTAGGGATGCTATCAAAAGGGAGCTGGATTTGCCCCAGAAAGAGGGGGAGCCCCTGGATCAGTTCCTTTGGCGCAAGAGAGACTTGTACCAGACCCTCTATGTTGATGCAGATGAGGAGGAAATTATCCAGTATGTGGTAGGCACTCTCCAGCCCAAACTGAAGCGCTTCTTGAGTTACCCCTTGCCCAAGACCTTAGAGCAGCTGATCCAAAGAGGGAAGGAAGTCCAAGGCAACATGGACCACTCTGATGAGCCCAGCCCACAGAGGACCCCTGAGATTCAGTCAGGAGATTCTGTGGATAGCGTGCCTCCCTCAACTACTGCCAGTCCCGTGCCGAGCAATGGGACTCAACCTGAGCCCCCCAGCCCACCAGCTACTGTCATATGAGATAGTCCAAGGGAGGAAGCAGTCTGGGTTACATGAGAGGGCGAAGGGGGCATATTTAGGAAGCTTCTCCTTGGAGAGAGGTTCTGGCTGAGACGAAACATGAGGTGTTGCTCAGTCCAACAGCCCATAGCAAAGGAATTAACTTTGCTTGTGGGGGGAGGGAGGTAATGGGGGAGAGGCACCTTAGGATGTGGTTGCCCACCTCACCTGAGCCATGCAATACGGTGGTGTTGGAGACACTACTTGCACCACTGTGGGGAACGGACAATTTTATGTGATCCCTGACAAGAAACTAGAGACAATTCCCAACTTCAGAGGCAGCTGCTTAGCACTGGCAGCTTCCAAGGACTTCATGAGAGTGCAGCAATTAGCTGAGGGTTTCTACCCATCTGGATCTCTCCTCTTCCTTCTCTCCTCCCTCTTCTGAAGAGGTGTACCTGTCCTGAGGGGACGTCTTTCTTTTGACCCTTGCTCATTTCTGATTTTTACCACTGGGCTTCTGTTCACTTGGCAGTCTGTTCTTACTTGCTCCAAAGGATTGAATATATTTTCTTAATTTTTTTCCTTTAAGAACAAGTCCTATGAAATCCAGGAACTGACAACCTTAAGAATCTGGATTATTTTTAGTGTTTTTCTTTTCACTGCACCTAATACCTGCTTTAATGTTTTTCCTCTCAAGAGGCTCTTACTGGTTTACTTCTTGTCTTAGTTTCTGCTCACTCCAATCAAGGCCACTGCAGTGCAGAAGCAAATTTCACCCTTTCTCTGCTCATTATTCTGTGAGCTCAGCAGGAAATAGAGTTTGAAATTAAATTCTGAGCTCCTTTACTGAAGGGGAAGTCTGCTTCCTTTCGGAGAAGAGAGGGTGTTGATGTGGGGAGAGGAGGCACCAGAGCTGTTTTAAGAGGGTGGGGGGAGGTAAGGGAAATAAATCCTTATACTTTGAATGGAACCAACAAACACATCCTAAATCCAAAGCGAAATATCCTCAGAGCAGCAAATCGAGTCCATGCTGATGTGTGGAGACAACAGAAGCTTTTGCCATGTAAAAGCAAAAAGAAGTGAAGAGAGGAGCTGTGTGCCCCAGCACAGTTTCAACCTGTGCATGACAACAAACAGTTTCTGCTCACACAGACAGACTCAGAATGCTCTTGGAAAGCCTGGCATCCCTGCCCCGGAGCAGCTGAGGACACCACATTGTCTGCTGACAAAGAACTTTCTACAACATCTTCCCATGGATGGAGACGGACTTGGACTCTGTGTCATTTTCTATGCTGAGACACTAACGCTCAGTGTTCACCTGGCTTTGGTTAGTGTCTGATGATAGGACTTTGAAATGAAACTGCTGTAAGACCTGTTGAGGAAGTTTGGCTCTTCAAAGCTTCTTGAGGCTTCAGCATCATCTGCATTCACCACCAGACCAAACAAACAACACCTCCGCAAGCGATGCAGCAGGGATGCAGCAACAGGAGTGCCCCTGAGATGTTCCCAGCACTATTGCAGTAGTGACATGTGTCACTGGTGGCTCAGAAGGTCCTTGGTGTGCCTCCTTCCAGGAGACTGAAGGTAAGGCAACTCTCTGGCATTCTCTCTCTGCACTCCTCAGACCTGAATTAGCCTGTCCGATAGGAACCTTCCACTGAAATGGGACATGAAGCATTGTAAGTGACAGATTAGGGTTGGGAGAAAGGGGAAGGGAGACTCAGAGAAAGGGAAATAAAGGACAGTAAGTAGGAAAAGTTTCCAAACAGGACAGTATCTTGGACCTCCTGACTAACAAGAGGAGGAAATGGGAAGCTTCTTCATTAGCTAAGCCCAAGTCCCTGGCCCATGAAGCTCTGGCTTGAGTCCCCAGCTGTGAAAACACATCACAGGTCCGTGCACAACCCAAAGGAGATGCATGTCTGCTCTGCACCCTTGCTAGAAGTGAGTCAGTCTCAGGAACAACGGGGGCTCTTCTCTCATGTGTTCAGAGAGAGTTTGGCAGCAGCTGTATCTGCAGAGAGAAGGGAGCATTTCTCACTATTGACCTGGGATGAGTGGTGGGGGGAGTGGGTGTCACTGCTGAGGATGAGCTGGCCGTGCATTACAAACATTATCTTCTCTTGGTTACAGTGACTCACTCAGATCCTCCTCTGAGAAAGAATCACTTCTCAGTGCTCAGGATTTGGAAGGAAAGCCAAAGAGAAAAAGCTTCAAAACCAAGGATGCAACATCAGACCTGCTGCCAGGGTCTCCAGCCACTGACTGCTGGATCCACTGTCTGAAGGAAAGACTGGTACAGGTAAATACCTCTCTTCTTACCTTTGTGGACTTTTCTTAGCCTCCTCAGTACCCTGACTCGAGATATTGAATAGCCCAGGTGCAAATCTCTGTGCAGGTCTTGAGACCTCAGCCCCAATGGTTGCAAGAGACTGGCACCACCAGATAGATGGGATTTCAGCTTCTTGACGTAGTCATCCAAGCACTAGCTCCAATGATTAATTGTCTGGGGATGGTGCACATCATGCCTATCTTTTTGCTGGACCATTAGCAAATGCTTAGCCACCAATACCTAGTGGGACCTCCAGGCTGCAGATGCCTAGTGGGTACAATGAAATTTAACCCCATCTCCTGAGAAGTCCCCTGTACTCTCCACTGTGGATATCTAACCAGAGCTGCTGCATTTTTATTATTATTTTTACAGAGATCCCTGCTGCTGTTGCTGAGTTTCCTTCTCTGTGTCCAAGAATCCTGCTTTCCCAGGGGAGAAATGAGTGCTGCAGGAAGACAGAGGGCAAATGATGCACCAAAGAGCCTCCCATGCAGTGCAATTCCATGTTCAAGGTGCTGAGAAACAGAATGAAAGGGGGAAGACATGTCCAACAAGATGAAGAAAAGTCTGAGCTGGTCCATGTACTCCAAACATGGAAGAAAATGTTGAGAATGGGAAGAGAAACCAAAAGGCAGAACAGAAGAACCAAGTCTGGACTTTGGGGACAGCAAGGACGCTGGGCTTGTGCTGACTGTCTGTTGAGATTATACCATACCTCTGCAATTTGGGGCCACTGGGACTCACCTCAAGGAATCTTCACTAGATTACCTGTTATAAAGAAACTTTCCTGATTAACTTTGCCAAATGACTGACCCTACCTAGGCTACGAACCCTCCACGCTGTTAATGCTGTAACTCATTTTTCCTGAGTTGAGGGTAACTTCATTTCATGCGGGTAATCAGTTTCAAACCTCAAAGGGCTCTGGAGGTTCGGAGAAGCATCCTGCGGTCCAGATGCTTGTCTGAACTGCTTGAGCCTGCACAACTAGGCCAACTGTCTTGCCAGAAGGAGAGTCTTGCGAGACAGCAGGCGCTTCCTGGATCTGCATGGGCCAGAGTTACTGCAAGAACTGAGGTTCTTGTGCGGCTTTGGGTGTGGCTTTTTCCATGCAGACCCAGGGAGCGCAACAGATGAGACAAAGCCAAGAGTTTGGGTGAGTTGAACAAGGCAGTTTTGGTTCACATCTCAGCTGAAGAGGTCCGGTTGGTTCCTCTCTCTTCCAGAACCAACTGTCCCGGGCGTGCATGTGTGGGTGTCAGTGCGGGTGTATGTGTGATGAGCAATCAAAGCCACCTAACCAAATTCCGTGGTGTTTTGTTGCATTCGAACTCAGCCAATAGGACCTAACGCACATTCCAACAATGCTCAGCAAAAATGTCCAGGACTGGAAAATTATGTAGAACCGTGTAAAGGCAGACGTCACAGGCATCATCTCAAGGTCAAAACGATGTTTGATTTTGAGGTGCTTAGTTTCCGCAGTCCCTTTCAAGGGACTTGACTGCCTCAATAGGCATTTTTATTTTTACATAGACTTTCCATAGACTTTCCTGCCTTTTTAATGAATTAGCCTGTCAGTGCTCCTTGGTCATTTGGTCCTGAGGTTTATACATTTTCAGCTGACTTTTTGGAGTGTGCAGAACCGAATCTCCTGGACTGATTTTATTTCAATTATTGCTCCTAGCAGGCTGGAGCTTTACTTGTAGCACCCTGGTTTATATTACCAGCCTCTCCAGGAAGGACTGGTAGTTTATTTTCCTGGGGCAGAGTCATGTGAATGAAGAAGTGTGTATGTGTTGTGTCTTTGAAATTTTAGCAGATTTCAACCACTGGATTTTTCTTTTTTTTTTTTTTCCTTAGGTGATTTTACATTTGACTCAGACAAAACTACTTTAGAGTTTTTATTTTTACTAGAGATATTATTAATTCAAACAACCTCGTACGAAAGGCAAACACATTGAATTACTACAGGTTGTAGGGGTTGAAGCCAAAAGGTCTTTGTAAGCCGACATCACTTGCCCTAGATCTGACTGCGTCAGGCAGTTTATTCCTCATGTGTCATGTTGGAGTTACAAGATCACACCAAGCCACTAGAACCTGTCAATAGAATAGTGCTACACTCTATTTGCTATTGCAGCAAAGCCTTTTGTAGATTTATACAATAAAACTTTGAAATATCTGCTTCAATTGCTTTGTGCCGTGCTTGCTGGTCTTTCTTCCTTGGTTCATGGGAGAATCAAGCATCTACTGCCCTCTGAAGATTTGGTCTTGTCAGTCATTTGGGCTTATTTGACTTATGAAATCTCTCTCAGCAAAAGCAGATGACAGACATAAAAGTGGAATGTACTGGGCCTTTGAGGAAGAGGGGTTGGATATAGAAAATATGAAGGTGTTTTAAGGGGGTTGTTTAGCATCTCAGATGGAGCCAAATGTAGCCCATGAGGCTAGGAGAAATGGTCCCTTGTGGGACTGTGGATTGCGCGGGGTTCTTGTTGGGTACAACTGAGAGAAAGGCTATTGAAACAGAGGGAAATCACATTCCCAACCATACTTGAGAGGTAATAAGCATGGAAGAGATGAGGCAAGTCAGGGCAAGGTAAAGAAATCCCTAAGCCTGCATCAGCTCTACTTGATATCCAAAGAGACTTCAGCAGTCAGAGGAGCCACCACTCAGCAGCACAGAGACCCAAGAGCTATGTCAGACCAGAGCTTTGCTACTTAATGCGTTCTCCTGCAGCTGGATTATTCTTCATTCCTTGGATTCGTTACCTATAAAACACCCCTGGGTCATCAGGGCTGGAGGAAAGGAACATAGCAGGTGATGTAGCTCAGAGTGTTTTAAATTGAAATGAGTATTTGTGCCGTAGGCTGGGCTCAAAGTTCTGGCCCCAAAGACCTTCAGTCCATAGGGACAGAGGATTCTGCTCTGTCTCTGCAGATCCCTCCTCTACTGAAAAGATTTTGTACTCAGGTGGATTTAGCCCCCGTTACCTGCTCCAGCTCTGGTCACTCTCCAACAAGGAGGGTGTTAGGACTAACAGTCCAGGGTGTGATGTGTGCTTGGGTAGGTGTCCTGGTTTGAGCTAGGACAGAACACATTCCGGCCAGTGATTTCACTTTTCAGCTCAGTTTCTTCTAATTGAACTTTCTGAAGTTAATGACACGTTTTTGCAGACAGTCTCTGCTTCTGGAAGTGGCAATGCTCAATGTTCATAGTTACTACCAAGGATCAGGGTGTGCAGAAAGGCTCTTGCTTATACTCACTCCTGCACAGATCAAGGTCACGGCTAAACCTTGTGCACCGTGTTGGGGGCTGCAGAAAGTAAAAGGTCACACCTGCAGGGAGGAGCGGACAGGAGAGGTGGCCCTAAAATGACCAACAAGGAATTCCATTCCATACATGTCATATTTAGTATAGAGCTGAGGGATCACAAAGGTCAAGTCTCTTCTTGAATGGCTGGTGTCTGAGGACAACAGTGTCTCTTCTGTCTTTAATCTCAGTCAGTGTGTTCCAGAATCCAGCTCTTGAATCTGGTTCCCATCTGCCACTGAGTCCAGTCTGGGCCTTCCCCAAGGGCTGCTTCACAGTGGTGATGGTGACATAATTGCCATCAAGAGGGCTGGGTTCAATATTGATTTTGTATATATTTGTACGTATTTAATTTTATTGTTATTTTTTTCATTAAAGCTGTTTTCATTTTCTTTTCCAATCAGTAAATTTCTCACCTTATTCCCTTTCTCTTCTCCTTCCAGGGAGGGAGAGGGGTTAATAGAGAGCATCTGCCATTTGTCTAGTGGCCAGCCCAGCTCTAAACCTTGACAGGAGGTCAGCTGGGGAAACAAATGGACTCATTCATTTCACAACAGGCACTAAATGTGCATTGCCAAATTAACCTCTCAGATATCCCTTTTGAGCTCCGGTTGGAAAGGCAGATCATGGTCTGATGGCCAAAGATGCCTAAAGGTCAGCTCTTAACCCCTCTGTCTTCAGCTTTTTCAACCACAAACTCTTATCAAGAGTGAGAGAGAAACTTTGAAGATGCAATTTGGGTCCACAGCTGAACTCTGCCTTTGTGCTCTTGGATAAAGGACCCTCAACAAAGAGGTGAAAACCAAGCACTGTGTGGACAGACCAGCACCAAGAGTGTAGCCAGTGTCTTCCCAGCCTAGGACAGGATAGGAAAACTGGACAGGAGAGCAGGGTTAGACCTTGCATGGTCTATGGACATGGCCAATGGGCTGGGTCTCCTGCAAGGACCAACCCTATGCCATGCAGAGCAAGAAGCAAGAGATGCTCAGCTGGAGGTGCTGAGCTCTTCCAGCAGAGGGGGACAGAACTCCACTGTACACTGCAGGAATTAAAGTTAAAAAAACTTTATGAAGAGAAAAATCTGTCCTCATTATCATCCATCCTGATAGGGCCCACTCCAACTGCTTCAGAGACACGAGATCAGTGGTTGCTTCAGTGAAGGACGTCTGAGGGCGAGGAGAGACACAACAATGGCAATGAGAGGTCAGTGTGGAGACATGAGGGGAACCAATGACTAAGTTACTATGGAGGAAGATGGACAGGATGGGGATGTCTTGCTGAGGGAATTGACTAAGGTAGATGAGGCTGGGAAAAGTCTGTCTGTGCCAGATAAACTCAGAAAGTCTCCAATTTTAATCCAGATCTTTCCGGATGTGAACCTAATAATTGTTTAATTTCCTTCTGACAGTTCCAGTTGAAAACCCCTAGAGAGTCACTGGGCCTATACCTTCATTTAGTGAAGAAATGCCTTATTACTGCTCCTGGCTCTATTGGTAGGGAGTCACCTGGGGTAGACATAGCCCAGCAACGGATTCATTGCCTCAAACTAGTTGAAACTCCATCCAAAATAAAAACAGGAACCATCTCTGCGTTTTCTTCTCATGAGCCAAAACTCAGCTACATCCACAAGCATCCTTCCACTAATGAAGAAGGCACAGGGGGTCAACCACTCATAGAACTGAGAAAAAATAATGAATTCACTCTTACCAGGTAATATTTATTTTCCTCTCTTTATCATGGCTATCCTGATGAGCTCCTTAATTTGTTTACGCATGACAGATTAAAGAAAGTGCTAAGATGGACTTTCTCAAACTATTGCATTCATACATGAAATATTTTTTCTCCTTCTTATTTTTGTTCTTTTTATCTCCTCTTTAAATTGACGAGATCACACCGATCAGTCATGTAAATCATATTTATCGACTCTTCAGGCAGGTGTGTGTTTGTGCACAGCCTAACTGCTCCCCTCGAGCCAGTTTTTTTCCAGCAATGTGTAATTAGGGAGGCTGCGAAACTCTCATTATTGACACAATCGTCTATAACGGCTCCACTTATCGGGTCAATATGATACTCCGGCAAGCTCTGGGTGCTCACTCTGATGATGGAGCAGGATGTTATCTCAGACGTATTCCCACAGACACTCATTTGTACCAAGTGAAAATTTCAGGCAGGTGACACGCTTTTTACAGCAAATACGTAATTATTAAAAACTGAAAGATGATCAGAGGGCTGGAGTACCTCTCCTACAAAGACAGGCTGAGAGAGTTGGGCTTGTTCAGCCTGCAGAAGAGAAGGCTCCAGGGACACCATATTGCAGCCTTCCAGTTTCTGAAGGAGACCTACAAGAAGGCTGAGGAGGGACTTTTTACAAAGGCCTATAGCGATAGGACAAGGGGTAATGGTTTGAAACCGGAAGAGGGGAGATTTGGATTGGAAATTAGGAGGAAATACTTCACTGTGAGGGTGGTGAGACACTGGCACAGGTTGCCCAGAAGGGTTGTGGACGCTCCATCCCTGGAGGTGTTCAAGGCCAGGTTGGATGGGGCCTTGAGCAACCTGGTCTAGTGGGAGGTGTCTGCCATGGCAGGTGGGTTGGAACAAGATGATCTTTGAGGTCCCTTCCAGCCCAAACCATTCTATGATTCGATGAAAGATGGATTATTATATGTAAAATCAGATGAAATTCAGCAAACAGTTTTAGGTAAAGAAAATGTAGATTATTATTATTGCCATTTTCATTACTTTTTAGGCTACATTTTGGAATTTTTAGGATCCCATTTCTGAAAGTTCAAGTGATCATGCAGCAGCAGAGAGATTTGCAATCTTATCCTTTTGCACGTTTATTCACTTCCAACCTGTTAACTTGCATTGTGCAAAACCAAAGACTCCTAAAGTCACTAAAAGTCTCCATGCTTCTGATAGAGAGTTCTTGAATAGAGGAGAGTTGTTCCAGTATCTCTCACATAGGCATGGACTGAATGTGGTTGGCCAATATCAGATAAAAGAATTGAAGCACATCCCTGAGTCCCTAGAAAATCAGATTTCATTCAGGCCTGAAGCTTACAAGAACCACTTGCTGGCATAAAGGAGTTTGGTTGTTTTTTTTTTCTCTAAAGGATTAGAATCTTGACATTTTTTAAATGAACCTTTTGGACCTTTTGTTGCTAAAAAGCATCACTTAAAAACTGACTTCAAATTGAAAAAATACTACAAAAGTAAGAAGGCAAAAAAAAAAAAAGAAGAGAAAGGTTAGAAAACTCAAAAAAGAAATGGAATGAACTGTTTTGGGACTCAGAGGCATGTGCTGAGTGGGTGCAAGAAGAAACCTCTCTTTTCATCTTCAATTTAATCCATTGAGTTATTAGGAGAGTTTCTTTCCTGACTTGACCTTGCCCCATTTTGCCCTCGCCTAATTTTGCCCTCTCATTGTTTGATTATTCAACTCAAAAAACTCCATTATTTTCCTTGTTGCAAAAAATACACCCTGTGCTGCACACTTCAGTGACACAGAACTATCTGGGTGTCGTTGCGATGATGTGAAACTCTTCCTTGCCCCAAAATAAATTATTTTGCCAGCAAGGTCAAGGAACAACCCTGCTTCGTAACCAGGATTGCAGAACCTATGTTCAGTGGAAAATTTACAAAACCACTCACTGGAGGGCCCAAATTCATGGCCAGTTTTGATACTAGTGGAAGGCAAACTTCAGGCTGCTACCTTGAAGGCTCTCCAGGGTTTAGGCAGTGGTATCAGTGCAGCACTTGAGGTAGTCTATGCTGATGTTCAGTTATAGCCTGCCCTGGAGTTCAGGGTCCATTTGTGCTTGCTTCCTCTTGAAGTAGAAGCGAAGGGAACAAGAAAAATGGGAATTGCCAAGAGGCTCTGGATGGGAAAAACATGCTGTGCTGTGGAGACAGATGAAGACTAACAGCAATCATGGTTTGTATTGTCATCTCCCACTGGCTGAAGTTCTCAGCTATGTCCTCTCCACCCTGTGCACTCATCCTGCCCTCCCTCCAGCTGGCTGTGATGTGTCTCTGCATCAGAACCGTGGTTAAGGGGAAGAGGACAATAGTGTAGAAGAACCCTCAATGAAGGCAAGCACAGTAGATACCAAGCAAAACACTTCTTCCCCACCTTGGCTCCCCAGTTATTTCCCGCGTCTTGCCTGAAAATTCTCATGGCCATCTAAGATTCCTAAACTTCCTTGCAGTCAAGTAGAAACTCAACCCTAATTTACCCTTTTCTGAAGACACTCATCTCTTGAGGCCTCCTCTACACAGAAACTTTAAGCAACACAAATCCAAACAGAGCCAAGACATGGCTGTAGAGGAATTTACTTGGAGGAATTTAAGGTGTGTATCTTCAATCTTCAGAATTAATGTGGCCTTAATGCGGTGTAGCTTGCTTCCCTTTGGCTTGACAGAAGGGCATGTCTGGAAGTGAATTAAGCTTGGCTGAACTAGTGCTACCTTTGATCCTTATTAGGTTCGTACTCACCAAGCATTTAGGCCAGACTATGCCATCCACTGTAAAAGTCAGTGTCATAAGCTCTCCTGCACATCTCCATACAGGCAAATGCTACAGTGGGTCTGGCACTTCTCTGCCTCTCAGACCAAGCAGGAGAGCATGGTTTCAGAGGCTGGTCACATCCCATAGTCCTGCTTAGGCTGACAGGCATCACGGCAATTGCAGACATCTGCCTCCACCATCATGGACTCAACCATGGGTTTCAGACACAGGCAATGGCATTCAGGCCATCAATGACAATCTATCTGGAAATGATGGTCCCATGAGGAGGTGCAAAACAAGGACACATTGGTACAGCTGGTTTCTCCTGGAACCCCCCCACAAGAAAACTGGGACATTTGTCACCTGCATCAGCAGAAATCACTGTCTGGCAACCCTTCTAGCAAGATGGTGGAGCTGTGCCAGCTAAAAACATGCAGTGTGAAATAGGGCCTAGAAGCAATAAAAACAAACAGGAAGAGTCTAGAATCATAGAATCATTATGGCTGGAAAGGACCACCAGGATCATCAAGTCCAACCGTCATCCTAACATCTCTCTAGCCACTAGGCCATAGCCTCAAGTGCTACATCTACTTGTTTTTTAAACACCTCCAGGGATGGTGACTCCACCACCTCCCTGGGCAGTCTGTTCCAGTGCCCAACCACTCTCTTAGTAAAGAACTTCTTCCTAATATCTAATCTAAACCTCCCCTGATGCAACTTGAGGCCATTTCCACTTGTTCTATCATTAGTAATTTGGAAGTCTGCCTGTTAACGTTATTTTTCACTCATTTTATCCAGTCAACTCACCCAGAGAGGTCTCTTCAGTGGCTGGGTGTACTTAGTGACTAATGGCCAAAACCAGCATCATGGGAGGGTGGTCAGGAGACCAGACATCGGGCCCATTGACCATGCAAGAAAGAAGTGTCTCCAATCAATGGGCACAATTCATCCCAAACTGTGCAATGTATTCAAGGTAGAGAAGAAACTCAAATCATCTGACCCTTTCCATATAGTCATGGATTTTGGTGACCACCTTTCCTGCTTTTGTAGAAGATCTTTCCAAAACTACCCACAGGTCACTTGCTCATGATTCTGGTTATCAGAAGCAATCGAGCCCTTAAATTGTTCCTTCTTACTCAGCCTTTTCTCTTAATGATCAGACTGCAAACTAGCCATAGGACAAGAGAAAATGGCCACCAGTTGTGCCAAGGGAAGTTTAGATTGGATATTAGGAAGAATTTCTTTACTGAAAGGGTCATCAGACATTGGAACAGGTTGCCCAGGGCAGTGGTGGAGTCCTCATGCCTGGAGGTATTTAAAAGATGTATAGACATAGTGCTTAGGGATACGGTTTAGTCAAGGACTGACTTGTTAGTGTTAGGTTAATGATTGGACTTGATGATCTTGAAGGTCTTTTCCAATCCAGACAATTCTGTGATTCTGTGATTTGTCTGCAGTTCTACCTGGTTGCTGAAATCAAGGTGAGATCACAGATTCCAAAGCTGTCAAGCCAGCACCTTTTCCATGACATGAGAAAAGCTTGTGGGGGAAAAAAAAAAGAAAAAATTGAAATAAATTAAATAAGGAAACTCTGAAAAGCTCAGCTCCCTGCCATGAGGGACTTTAGTAAACATTCAGAGCTTGTTTCTATGACGCTGAGGCTCTACCTCTCAGAAGGTACCAAGTGTCAATCAGGATTTTCAGTGCTAGAAGCGGGGACGCAAGTCTCTATGGAAACGAGACGGAGGTGACAGTGCCTATGGAAAGGCTTTCTGCATAGATTCCCATCCTTTCAGTTTGCATTTGCTGAAAACACTAATACCACTGTAGTTCTGGAAAAGATAAAAAATGTTTTAGCTTCCCTGGTCTGCAGAGCTCAACATCACTGTCCCCTCTCACCCCTTCTCCCCCCTCTACCCTCAACGAACTATGCCCTTTGACTGGTTTCACCTATTATCATCATGTTATAAATAATTAAATTGTTGATCTAGGTGAAAAATCATTCTCCTGAGTTTCCCTCCACAGTGAATGTCAGGATATAATGAGGATTTGCAACCTTCCAGGGTGGATTTAACCAGGGAGGTACAAGCAGAGGGGTTGCGATGAGGTTGCTCACTGCATCATTCATATTTGACGGGGAACATGATAAAGAAGTCTCCCCAGTACAAAGAATATCATATCATATCATATCATATCATATCATATCATATCATATCATATCATATCTCATATCATGACTGTGTCCAGCATATCATGACTTCTCTGAAAAAAAGCCCCCAAATTTGCCTATTAGGCAAGTGACCTCAGGACCCTCTGGAGCGTCATCTTGAGCATCTCCCAGAAGAGCATCCCTCGCATGGTTCCTTTGCTGCTGATTTGTTTTTCTTGCCATAAGTCAGCGAGGAAACAGAGCCATCAGAGCTGCTCTGTGGGTGGGTGGGTGGTTTCCCTTTCTCTGTTATTTCTCAGTTCCTTGTTCCTGGGCTAAAGAAAAAGATAAATTGGTGAGTTATGCAACATCCTGAGGGGATCAGAGGAGGTGAAGGGATGAATTCACCACTGGAATAAGTTCACAGGTTGTTCTGTGCCTGCCATTGTGGGGTCTGGGATCTGAAATGGAGTTTGGCCATGCACAGAGTTGAAAGATTAGAGACAAATCTTCAATTAAAAAGCTCCCACTCAGTAAATTAGTTGACGGTAGGGGTGTGAAGTGCCAAAGGAGCATAAAGGGGAGACAATGAGGGTCCAAGCATCATACTTAACAACCTTGCTAGATATAAAAAGCAGTATGACGTGGCTCTGACTACCATGCAGTGAAGGTGGAGATGACTGTCCACAAGGACCTTGGCCCTGCTCCTCACATACTCAGTAAATCCCTGCCAAAACCGATTGAAAGTCAAACAGGAGCTGTCATTCCTAGGGAAGTGGTTTAATAAGTGTCCCTGCAGGAGATGTTGAGAATGGTGTCATCTGTGAATCCTGCTGCTCTTTGGTCCCGAAACATAATGAGTCATAACCTGTCTCCTGCTAAAACCTGGCAAAGACTTTCCTGTAGCTCATCCCATGCTAGGTGAAGGGACATGGCCTACCTAGCCATTTTCTGTGTTATCTTCTGCAAGAGTGCCAGATGTTTTGCAGGAGCATATTCAGTGGCATTGAAGAGGGAATTCTGGGAAACCCTGCTTCATTTGTTGAGGGATCACTCATCCCCAGAGTGCTGCAAGATCATATTGTCCACTTGCTTCAGGAGAACATTATTTGTTGCCACCCTGCAACAAAATGTTCTTAACCATTTTTAAAGCTCTTCTAGTGCTGGAGACCTCACACTTTCTCCAACCAATTTAGCTCAGGGCTCCTTTCCCGATGACTAGAGAGAATAAGATGGTCCTTTCCTTCTTGCAGAAGCTTTTCTGCTCTGAAAGGCTCTTACTATGTAGGTTCATGGCACTGAGAGAGTTGTGTTTGTTCAGCCTGGAGAAGACAAGGCTCCAGGACTTATTGCAGTATTTCTGTACTTAAAGGGGGTTTATAAGGAAGATGGGGACAGATTTTTTAAATAGAGCCTGTAGCAACAGTACAAGAGGTGACGGTTTTAAACCAAAAGGGGGAAGATTCAGACTACATCTAAGGAAGAAATTTTTTACACTGAGGGTGGTGAGACACTGGCACAGGTTTCCCAGAGTGGTGGTAGGAACCTCATCTCTGGAAATATTCCAGGTCAGGTTGGACGAGGCTCTAAGCAACCTGCTCTAATTGTAGATGTCCCTGCTTACTGAAAGGGGGTTGGGCTAGATGACCTTTAAAAGACCCTTCTGACCTTTAAAAGACCCTTCTGACCCAAACCATTCTATGATCTATGTCACCCCTCAGGATGTAGCTTCAGAATACGGAAAATTGGGTTGTAAAAATTGGTGTCAAAGTTCCCCGTATTCCTTCCTATGTCTGACACTGTCTCAGCTCCAGAAGGCTCTGTTTGACTCCTTCCCTGTTTGCTCATACAACCATCCATGGGACCATGCTTTAAATAGTGTTGCTGCTGTGATCCAATCTGTTTTCTTCATAGGGATTTTATTAATTCATCAAACATACTTTCTGCATCAGGACTTTCTCATCTCATGCCCCTCTCTTGTCTGGTCTGTCCTCCCACTCATCAGGCTTATTTTACACCCAGTAATGTCCTCCTTTGAATTATATAAATCTCTCAGCTCCACTGAGATCTGTTGAGGTCTCGTCAATAGGTCATTAGGCAGAGACATCAGCTGCCATGGGATTGCACCTCGATTTTGGAGAGTACTTGGCTGTACCCTGCAAGCAAATCCCTCTGATGTCACAACTAACACCCTTCTTGAGGAAAAACGGACCTTGGAGAGTAAGCTTCTCCCTTTCTAAGGCTGAATTTCACTGAGGGAATTACATCACTGCAGAGCACCACCAATGGACAAAATTCCCCAGCTTCCACCTGTATCTGCTCTCTGCATAATTCAAGAATATTTTTCTTTCCATGTCTTTGCTAGGATCCTTTTTTCTGAACACTGAAGTTGAGCTTTCATCAGGTGCACTTTTGAAGATGAAGCTGGAAGATTTCTGATAGGATTGAGCTCAGATGTTTGCTAGGGAATTTTCTACACCCCAGGACACGTACAATAACAGTGTCCAACTTATCCCCCAGGCAGGACATTGCTGGGAGTGCAAGGGACATGAATGGGTTGAAGAGCTGATCAGATCTGAGTGCTTCCATGGCTGCTGTTGCTAAGGAGACTGCATGGTGAGTACTCCCCTACCACGACTAACTTCTTTAGAAATGAGGCTCCGAGGTACTAGGTGATGAGGAGAAAGAAAGACAGAGCCAGAATTTTAAAAAGGAAAACACCCTTATAGACTCCAACAAGGAAACAAACCCAAAGCTCGTTTCACATGCTTTTGATGAAGTGGTTTTCCACACCAGTGCTGTTGCCGCGTGATGGCATCTCTGAGTCAAGGTGTAGAGTGAGGATGATGAAGAGAGATACTGAACCACTTTTTTTCTGCATGCAACAAATACATAGGTCAGTAGCTGAGCATCCAAGTTGGGTTCATGCTTTTTTGACTCTTCTCAGCAATATATCTCATGCCTGGTCTACTCAAGGGGCTAAGGAGGCAGGAAGACCTTTGCACATTGACCCTCCACTACACAGCCTTAGACATAATAATAGGAAGATTCACACTGTGTGAAACAGGCTTTGGGTCAGTGTTCTGCTCCTTCGTACCTCTAATGAAGAGGTGATTACATGTGTGCTATAGGTGTGGGGCTGACTATACCAGCTCAGGACTCAGTAGAGCTGTAGGATAGGTATGGCAGTGCCGGCTGTAGATGAAGCAACATGACTGTAGAGGAGTTACTTACTAATTCAGACCTGAAATTGCACTTCAAGGGGCTTTCAGACCTTGGGGTATCTATTTCTACAAGACGTCTTCCCAAAAGGGTCATGGGTCTGGAGACCATTAAGCTGTCTTTTCCTGCTCTACTGTTGTTACTAGCCTTTAGATCAGCTCAGGAGTCTTCTAGAAAAGCAGTTAACAGTTTATTCCCTAGATTTTTTTCATTTATCTGGAGTGACATGCTGAGCATTTGAAAACGTCTCTAACAAGTGAGTCCAAAGCTGCCCTTGGAAGAGAACATTTGAAGCTCTCTAATGCATGTATTTATCTTTTCTTTGATTTTAAATTTTTCAGGGGAAAACAATGCATTGTTCTGCAACCTCAGCCTGCCTGGGTTCCCAGTTTTAATCAAACACATCCATTCTTTTCCCTCTAATTCTCAGCAATAGTGGCCTAATTTGCATTTTGCCCTTTTTCTGTAATGACATAGTAAAAGCATTTTCTCATTATTTCCCTGACTTTATCCCCTATCATTAACGCTGTCATGACGACTCAGTTCTAAACAAGGATTTTTGTTTGAGAAGCCCAGGTCCCCCACCAGCCCCTGAACCACTGAGCTGCCTGTCTGGTCTGGTGTGACGTGCTGCTTTGTTGATCTGTTAATTACTCACCTTTCCCTATGTGGATCCACTGGGATGCTTTTCAAACTGGGAAAAGGATGGTGAGAAGACTCCACACACACTGAATGCTCATGAACTATTCACGGTGATGTTGAAAATGTTGTTTGTGCTCAAATCACAACCATCCAGGCTGGCCACCTGGTGTCTCTTTCAAGCCTATCTCATCCTTAACCTGCTCTTTTCTAAGTCAGGTGCTCTGGGGTGGAAAAATACCCTAAAAGTGACTGGTTTATCCTCAGGAGTCTCAGCACAACTCTGAAATCAGCCTACTTGACTTTGACAGTGGTAGGAGCCAAAAAAACATAGAACGGTTTGGGTTGGAAGGAACCTTAAAGATCATTTAGTTCTAACACCCTTTCCATGGGTAGAAACACCTTCCACTAGACCACACTGGTCAAGGCCCCATCCAACCTGGCCTTGAACACTTCCAGGGATGGGGCATCCACAGCTTCCTTGGGCAACCTGTTTCCATGCCTCGCTACCTTCACAGAGAAGAACTTGTTCCTTAAATTTTATAGACCTTGGGCTATTCAGACTGTGAGCTCATATATACATATACATATGTATATGCATATGCATATGCATTTGCATAAACATATACATAAAGAGTCTGGCATTTTTACCGCTTTCCTGTAACCAAAGATACTCTATTTCACGTACTTTCAATGGAAACAGGGGCCTAATTAAAGGACTGACTCCTCAGCCTTTAGCCGAGGTCAGGTCAACTGGTGGCATGTGGGCACCCAAAACGGGGAGATTCCGTGATGTTGCACCACCAATACCTAACATCCAACCCTGGCTATGTGGGACTGTGAAATGGAAAGTGATTGCAAGCATCTCACTCCATAAAATTGCTTCTCCAGGGTGAGTGGATGTGTTCCTTGCCAGACAAAACCAATGCAGTTGAGGCTGCAACCTGACAAACACCTGGTTTTGGCAGGGATTAAGAATTGCCTGGCATGGTCTAAACCTCTCCTCCTGTAAAACAGACCGGTCCGACTCTCTTACTTGGAGTTTTACAGCCTGCTAATAAAATCTTCCTGAATAGCATCGCAGGCTGAAGGCTTCCCATTTTGTCTCTGAGGCATTCTTTGCTGCAGGGGGCTTTTATTTGTCTGTTCCTCTGAAACTCACCGTCTGCTGCGTGTTCCCATCTTGCTCTGCACTCTCTGCTTGACATATGTGAAGCTTGAATACTTTCCCTCACAGACACTGCCTGCTTACTGCAGTCTTTAAAAACAATTCAAGCCAGGCAATAGTCATGATTAATGGCCTCATGTGAAGACAGAGCACCAGTCAGTAATCTATTACCCAGCTTGTGTTTACCAACGCTGTGGCTGAGACCCCAACTTTAAAGTTCTCTTTCCTTTTTTTGTCTGTGTGCGTTGCCTTTTTCTGCTTTTCTTTCTTAGATGGCTCCAGCAGTCCATCATTAAACGCTGAAACTCTCCCCTCCTCTGTCCCTCTGGGACAGATGGAGCTTATCAAAATGACAAAGGGGAAAACAGGCAACATTAATTCAGCTCGGTTGATGAAAAAGCATCTCTGGACTTAGTTGCGTATGTGCATGTAGAACAGGGCTGGCAGGAGAGTAAAGAGAAAAAGAAACCAGGATGCTCTTTCCAGGGGCAGAAAGGAGGTCTTACCCTAGTCGAGGAAACTATGACTGCTCTCTCTGTTCCCTTCAGAGCTCTTCATCAAAAAGGACAGTCCAAAACTAAGCAGGGATTCCTGCAAGCTGGACAGCTCCCAGCAAAAAGCCTCAGAGCAGCACCAACACATGATAAACAATGTCATCTGACAGCCTTGGGCATCTCCAGGCCTAGGTCTGGACCCAGCATTTCTTGTTTGTCTCTCAGTTTTGCCTTGTCCTCAACTAGGCAGGAGAAAGAGCAGTGTAGGAGCAGATGGAGCTGCAGAGGGAACAGGCAAATCTTCCCTGAGCATGAGGACACATATGGGTCACTGCAGCAGGAGCTGAATGGAGCGCCTGAAGGAGTTGCCTCCTTCGCTGTCTTTGCTGCTGTGCTGCTCTGAAACCTTGGGCGATTCATTTCATCCCCCAGGTCTCAATTTCTTCCCTTCATCTTATCTACTTGGATGGCTCTGTAGGGTGAAGAGGGTCTTTTCATTGTACACCACCTGATCCAACAAAGCCTTGACTTTGCACTGGGCCGTGGGATGATCCTGCAACACCAATCGCAGCAATGCTATTCCTGTCCTTAAGTAGAAGGACAGCCACAGATAGCAGAGATGATGAAATTTTATGATATAGAAATCTATGTATTAATTCTGGTGCTTCTCATCCATAAAACACAAAGGCAAAAAGGGAAAATAAAACCAACACAAACAGACTTTGATTTGTTACAGATGTGCACAGAGGTTACCCAAAGGTAAAGTGACTTTCCAGTGAGTAGACAGCCTGTGAGCTAGCAGAAACCAAACAGATCTCAGTACGCAATACTCGAAGAGCTCTCACGGTTTTTTAGGTGATTTTGGAGGAACGGAGATGAAAGTTCAGAAAAAGCTCCTATCTTGTCTCCCTTTCCTACTCATCCCCTCTGGAGAAAAATAAAATTGCAACACCAAAGCATGCCACAGCCTAATTGTACCTGATTCCAACTGCAGATCTGGATTAAATCAGAGGACAATT